>JXSR01S048522.1:8490-27222 GCA_000969725.1 Ophiothrix spiculata
TCTTTCAGGGGGTAATTCCCCCTTACTTTCTTGCAAAGGATCATTATGCCATATACCACTGTTGAAGTCATAAACCAACAACCAACCTACTAGCTTGTGTATAAATGCTACATTAAGCTGATATCCTCTTTTTTAACATTTCTTTGATGCAAGATTCTGCTTTTTCATTCAATTTCAACCCATTTTTATTTAATATTAGCATATGCAATGTTTTTCAAGCGACGTCACTCACTTCGGCATGCAAAGTGCAATATCTTGAGAGCACTTCAATTTCTCCAAATCATGTCTCCTGTAATCTGGAAACACCAAGTAAGTTGAGTGAGTTGGAATAAAAGATGCAGGAAAACAAGCATTCCAAATACCTCATAGAGATATTTTTTTGTAGTGACTACCCAAATATACACTTCCGCTCAAAAGTATTTCTGCATAATTAAAAATGTACAGAAACCATATTTTTTATACTAAATGACCTAAAATCATCAAAGATTCATACTGGTATAGATAACGTATCTATTCAATATGAATAAATCAATATTTGTTTTAATATTTAATCTTCCATTCCATAGAAATGGCTGATTTCATGGGCCATATACAAATACACCGCAAGTATTATAAATCTCATCAATATGTAACTTATCAATTTTTCATAACCTCATTATTACCTTGTAACCGGATAGAATATTTTCAGGTTGTAAGTTTCAAACAAATGTGCAGAAATGTATATAAACTCATTTTTTATGTGCAGGCGAAAGTAGTAATATGCATTACATGCCATATTTTTCAAATGCAATGAATGCAATCCCAGATTAATTAATTTGATAATTATACAATATAGACTCTGTCAAAAAATGATGAAAATCGAATAAACACCTTTTGAGATATGGCAGAATGAAGTTTTTGTGCGGAAATACTTTCAATCAGGAGCGCAGCTGTATACATCATTTTATATCTTTTCCATCAGTTCAGAAATATATAGGTTAATAAGAAATCAATTCCAGAGGTGTCTATTCACTACAGCAGATGGTTATATTGACTTTGTGGTACAGATTATAATGGATGGGGGAGGGGGGTCAAGCTATTAGAATTAATCTTTGTGTTTTACAGTCAAAAGAAGATATCAGGATCTTCCCATCATGCATTGTTTCCAATAGGTTTTTGTACAGATTGTAATGAAGGATGTTAGTGATAAAGCAATGGCACAATTAGCAAACCTCATCCCAATTTTGTACTTCAGATATGTTTTATCTCTATCATGATTAATGAAAACTTGTACAAACAATCCCATTGGAAGCAAGGCATGATGGGAATGTTCTCATATCTCCTCTCGTCTCAGTCACCACCTCAACCCATTGACATTGTCTACATATTAACTTGTTTATAAGTATACAAGTCCTATTATCTTTTTCAGCTTTTTGATCACCATTTGTTTCACATATCAAGGACAGGATGTACCAGACAATTTGGGTAAGAAAAATACCAACTTTAAAATTATAAGTCGTTGATAAACTTTCCTGTCCTAGAACTCAGAAGCCTGTATTCACAAAGGGGGAATAATATTATTATATTCTATGTAATTTCAATCTTTTTCAGGGGGGGGGGGCAAGGTTTCTTTCAGGGGGTAATTCCCCCTTACTTTCTTGCAAAGGATCATTATGCCATATACCACTGTTGAAGTCATAAACCAACAACCAACCTACTAGCTAGTGTATAAATGCTACATTTGGATCCCAATGCTACATTGTTCCAGAGATTCAGCATTTATTAAAGGGCCCTGTCAACCCTTTCATTTTCAGAAATGTTTTTCTTCTCTGTAACTCAGCAACAAATAAAAGTATGTATTTCTAGAAGCAGATCAAGTTGCTTACTGAACATGATGGTGATCATTTTTGGACCAAAATGTGTAATTTTGATCCTTATCATGTTTTTGGGCCCAAAGTTGTACGGGAAAGCTAACTTAATTTTGCTTTGGTAAAATTTGGAATCATTTTACTTTTTAGAATCTAAAAAAGCAATATCTGGGAACACATGTTTCAAATTTTTGATTTTTATCTTATTTTTTCGAAATATTGCCAAAATAGGTATAAATGTGTCGTGTTTTGCCAAAATGGTGGCAGCAGTGAGAATTTTGACATGAATATGTAAAAGTAAAAAAGACCTGAACTTTTTATTGAAAATATTTTTTCTTATTTTTTCACCCCAAATACAGAAATTGCATGTGATGTTGAATTAGACTCACAGCGCCCTCTGTCATCAAGGGCAGCATTCGAAAGTACTTACAGCAACAAAATGAGCACTAAAAAGAGTCTACAGAGCTACACAAGGGACTGTTTCAGCCAAGATGCTTATGTAAAGGTATAATATATAGTATATTCTGTTTATATTTCTATTGTCAGGGACTAAACTTAAGAAACCCAAGCCTTTTACTATGTTTCAAACCTGTGTTATTATTATTTACCATCAAAGCTTTCAAGGCCATTTGGTATTGCAAGTGCTGGATATTAATATAGGCCTTCAGTTTTTCATCCACGGAGGTCCCATGATCGAATCCTTGTCAAAGCTTGGGTATTTTTTCAAGTCTTGGCCTTTACAAGGTAAAGATTAAACATTTACTCGATCATGAATTAAGTATTTATTGGTCCACTAAATATTGTTTATGTGATATAGTCTTCAGTTATTTTTATAAGCTGCAGATCTGAATAAACAAAAATATAGAACAGGAAGACTCAAACTTCCAAATCAATGAAAACAATAGAAGGATGACATGCTGCGTAATGTAAAGATCGCCATCCTTGACCAGGCTGATTATTGCACTTTATCAAGGAGGGGTTGACCTTGTAAAAGTATCAGATCCATATTGCGGTGGTAGGTGAATTAAAACAATTTCACAAAATTAAAAGGGAAAACTTTTAAAAGTAAAAAACAAGCCAAAAAGAAAATGGGTTAAAACTCAGTATTGACCTTTGAGGAATCTATGTCAATTAAGCTGCCTAATGCTAGATGGCCAAAGTTGGTTCTTATAAGAACTGCTTAAGAAACAAGACACAGCTATTCAGTCAAGTAGAACTTCTAGCAGCAATTTCATGATTAGAGTTACGAGTCTGGGACATATTTGAACTTAGACCGTTTTATTATAATTTTCTTGAAGGGATATTGTGAGATTCAGTGAGATTAAGGTTAGGATAACTCTCTTTTACCCAATTAGATAGTTGATTAAAAGAACATCATAAACATTTTAGTTCAAATATTATTCCTTGTTTACATTTTCTATCCACAGAATAACATTCGTGACAGACAAGCCCCTATAAGAGTTCTTGTGGATTATAGCCTAGCTATAAATGAGACTGGAATGCCAAGTGGAGAAATAGCACCGATATTGAACCAAAACATGGACTCATTTGCTTATCAACCAGTAAGTATGTAGCATCAATACTATACCAGACCATACATGACCTGCTAGCATAAGGCACAGTTTAAATATTACGGTTATATATTTGGTATTCTACTCAAAAATTTATTTTTAGGTATTTCTTTATTCAGCTTTATATTCCGCATTAATAAATTTAACAAAGTTGAATGACTAAAACATGATCAAATGATTTAAAATAGCAATAACAAGATCTAGGAAAGCGCTAAAAAGTACTTTTAAAAGTACTATAGCGCTAAATAGTACTTTTGGAAGTACTATTTACCACTTCTGGAAATACTATTTAGAGCTGACAACATTTACCTTATACGCGAAGCAACTTTCACACACTAATGTTCTTTGTGATAATTTAGAGAGTTGCAATAAATGGCTTATTGAGAATAATCTGTCTATTCATACAGGGAAACCGAACTGATTCTCTTTGGATCTAAACGTAAAGTAAATAATATTACTGATTTTTCTATTGTTCTTAGTAATGGTCAAATAATCCAGTCCAAACATACTGTGGTCTATCTTGGGCTTGAACTTAATCAATTCCTTGATGGTGATGAAATTGCAACCAAAATTGGGAAGCAAGTTAATTCTCGTTTAAAATTTCGTTATCGTCAGGCAAAGTTTTTAAATCAAAAAATGAAGAAAATGATCTGTTCAGCTCTTGTATTGTGTCTGTTCGACTATTCTATATCCTCCTGGTACTGTGCAATCTCTAATTATCATTCAAACAGATTGCAGCTATATAATTGTTGGGTTTTTTTTTACTATAAGGACCCCTTTGGAAATAAGTCTTTGACTTTAAGGGTTATCCTTGGCATATTTTAGGTCAATTCTTTTCAAATTTTATATGTGTATATTGTAAAGATTTATATATTATGTGCAATTGTTTATTTGACACTATGATATGCTGAATAAAATCAAATCAAACCCAATAACTGCATATCTAACCAGTACCTGAAGTTTGATTTTTGTGTGTCTTACAGGTACTATTAAAATTTGAGTGTGCCAACTTCCACTGCTTACCTGATCTCAAACTGAAGGCTTCAACGTAAGTACACATAGCAATCCTGCTGAAAGATCTTCTGAAGGGCCAGCATAAATGCTGCATGTGCTAAAATACTAACCAGCAGGGTATCTACGCTGGTACCCTCGATGTGGGCGCTTCACTATATGGTTCAGACTGCCCATCACCGCAGGTATTGGCTGATCAAAATTAGTCAAAATTTTGACCAGTAGAATTACACAACTTGACAGCTCACTCGCCCTATCAAACTACACGGCAAACGTTCGTGATTGGAAGGCTTTGGTGAAGAGGTTGACAAAATGGCGTTGTTTACATGCGCGACCTCTGCATGGCGCCACGCGTTTAACAACGCGTTACAAACATCCGCGCAATCACCAATGCGTCATGCATGTTGTGTTTTTGACGCGGAAAACAAATGCCTTCAGGGCACGGGCCAATCAAGTGCTTAGATTCATTAGCGGATACCTGCGTCTTATGTCAGTGTGGAGTTGTTGAAGACATTAGAGGCCGGGGACCAGCGTACAGGGTATCTAGCAAACAACCATCATTCTGTGTTTTCATGCCCAACACCTTGCATTCAGAATCCCCACACATCACAAAGCACTTAAAGACGGTTATTTAGCAGATAGGTTTACTGTAGGTAGCTTCAGAGGTGCACTGTTCGTTGGAGGAAATAAGCTGTGTAACCCATGACCACATGTTATTGAGTTGCTGTTTAAATAGATTTGTTCGGAAAAGCATGTGAAACTGAAAAAAACAAATGTGCTGCAGTGTAATAATTGATACACTAGCTGGCTTAATGACTGGTTTACATCAAACAAAAGTAACCTTTTAAAATCTAGTGATTCCTTTTGAATTCCCTTAGGTTGTTTTTGACACCATGTGTTGCTAGCCCTCATGCGAAAAAGAAGCCCTTTTCTGATTTTTTAAAATATTAAACATGTTATACATGTTCGCCCAGTATATAGGAACCATATTTACAGATTAATTCAAAATAACAACCATGATCATGATATAGTGTTTTGTTTTAAATTGCCAATTAGGAAATGTGCATAATTGAAATCAATACTAGTATGTTATGTGCCTGCAGGACTTTGAAATATGATCCATCTCTATACCTTTTTTATACCCACAAATTTGTATACCAATTTTGACAAAAAGCACCCAATTGTACTTAAATTGAGCACTTTTTAAGCAAATACACCAAATTGGCCTCATTGCTATACCAAAATATAAGAAAAACCACCCCAAACGGCAGGCACATATATGAATACCATATCAATGTAAGTACCCTCCCCAGGAAATATACAAAGTCCAGCATTAGCATCTTCTTAAAATTATTTTTTTGGAGGACTCAACCTCAGGGCATATTTAAAAGTCACAAATAAGTATCAACTTCTTTCTTGAATTGCAGTGATACAACAGAGATGGTGATCGGTGATGGTCAACCAATCCTAATCAATGTACAGGTTGCCAACGACGGGGAGGATGCATTTGAAGCCGTGTTTACTGCACAATTTCCTCAAGGGTTACAGTTTGTCAGAGTTGAAAGGAACACATTTTTGTCGGTAAGACTATGTACTAATAATTGAGGCAATCAGGCTGTTTAGTTTAAGTCCAGAGAATACTGCAAAATTTGCCCACAAGAGCAATTCAATTATTTCTTAGTCATGAGTTGAGACATGCTTATTCTTTCCCTCCTAAGGGGGGGGGGGTAAAGATAAAACAAACAAACCTTGATCAAGACTTGAATCTGAGACTTCCCACTTCAAGCGGTTGCTCGACCATCTGTGCCATCAAAACTAGCGGGTATCAAAGTGCTACATATAAATAAATATAATACATCATGAGGCAAATCCTGTGCAAATGATAATTCTTTCTTCAATATTGGCAAGATTTGGAGAAAAAAATACAAGCCTTGACCAGGATTTGAACCTGGGACCTCCTGTTTATAGAGTGGCCATTCTAACATCTGATTATGACTCTTTATTTGATTTCAGGATGTATCTGTCACATGTAATGAGGATGAAAACAACATCTTGAGATGTGATCTTGGCAATCCATTCCCAGAGAACCACAAGGTAAGGACCCTGGTATAAGACCTAAAAGGTCTTAAAGTAGTGTGAAATTTATTCCCAGAGCACCACAAGGTAAGACCTTTGAGGTCTTAAAATTATGCCCTGTAGGTTGATATCCATTCCCAGAAATCCACAAAGTCTTACAACAATGCATTATTGTCATTGGATTTAATTTGTGAACGTGTGTCCGTAGCAAAAACACAGTGGTCTCTGACGCAAGCGTACATTTTCAAGTTTTTTTTTTTCGTGTATTCAAGACTCGGATAAACACATTATTAGTTCAATAGATAACTAGCAGCATAGGGTTTGTGTGTGAGTCAGGGAATACGGGATATATTCTGGGCTTGGTATATCTTTATTGGTTTCTGAAAACCATGAATACAAGTTTTGTTTTAAATATGTTTGACCAATGATATTATAGAATCATGTACAATAAAGGATAACTAATCTCCAGGGAAAAAAAATGCCCAATTTCACTCTATCTGATTCAAACCTGCGACCCAACGCTCCCAGATTTGATGCCAAGCAAAACCTAGCCACTGGGCGAGCAATTTGGTACTCATTACTAACTTCAATCTGTGATGTATTTCAACCTTGGCTATAATACAATTTTTAGCTTGCTTCATATTGACTTTGTTTTCATTTTGTGTTTCAGATTGAATTTGGTATCAAACTTGATAATGTAGGATTAAGGGGTGACGAACCCATCGCTAACCTCACTATGCTAGTTAGCAGGTAAGCAATCTTACGCTAAAGAGTTGACATTTCTTGTAGGATTAAGGGATTACAAACCCATCGCTAACCTCACTATGCTAGTTAGCAGGTAAGCAAACTTACGCTAAAGAGTTGACATTTCTTGGCCTAAACTTGGTGTGGTGTATGTAACTTTCATTTTGTTTGGGGTGTGTGGCCTGTAAAATAAATTTTGCCTTACTGTGTGTACATTTTCATTTTTTTTAACATTTTATGCACTGTGATCTTTATGGAAACGAGCTCGTATAAGAGTGCATTTCATGTACATGCATTTCTGGATCACAAAATTTTTGGTCTTGCAGGACTTATATTTTAACAAAAAAGCTACCTGAGCTAGATTTTGTCCAGTTTTAGACTCGCGAATGAAAATGACCAAACTTAGATAGACACTTACTATGAACAGAAAATGATATAAGCGTTTTGGCCAAAAATGAGGATTATGTAGAAAGGGATCTTGTTGCCCTGTTGATTGAAGTGTGATCGGGAATCATTTTCTTGTTACAAAAAGCAACAAACAAAATTTTAAATCTCAGATCTCGCATCACTTCAACACAAAGTCTATCCGTAGCATGCTACTCATGGCTTACAGTCAGGGCAGGGTGAGGTGAATTGGCCAAAATCAGGAAACTTTAAAATCAATTTTAAATCACTGTAAAATCAACTTTATAACAATTCTAAGTTGCATGGTTTATATTGACTGAACAGCTTCAATTGGTTTAAATTCTTGGTAGCAATGCAACTGAAGATATAAAACCAGATTAAAGTTGCATGGTCAATAAAAACATACAATTTTAATAAATGTTGATTTTTGATTGGGGATCAAGATAACTTTAAAATTAAGTTCAATGGAAGTGCTAGGGTAAAAGAAAGTTTTTCTGTTGGAAGGAAGTTTGGATCATACATTTTCATGATTAAGAATTATGGAAAAGGTATACTTTAGGTCCCATCAAAAACTACACCCATGACTAGACCCTCTCTCACTAACTATGACCTGACCGTAAGTCACTAACCATGACCCGACCATAAAGGTGCGTTTACACTGTGACGTATTGGGGTAATGACAAGCAACGTAGACCTGCGTATTGCAGTTTTGAATTTTACGCCCGTCATCATTAGTTAAAGTCGGTTGACGCTCTCACACAGGCTGCTAGCTACGCACACTAGTGTTTCTATCAGTCGCTTTCAGTTACAACTTTTTAGTTGAAAATATGTTACCCTACGCCGAAACAAGTCGTCACAGTGTAAACGCACCATTACCCTGACCCTAAACATACCCTAACACAAACTCTAATCTTAACCCTAAAAAAATATCAAATGAAATTATCCCAAATGTATTTCTTACATTTACAGTGTAAGCCATGCAATTACAAAACACAACAGCTCTCTTGAAATTTTTGTTAACATTACAGTAGATGTAATGTTATTAAACCATAAGATTTTCAACAAAATAAGTTAACTAACGTAAAGCAATTTTATTTCATACAGTGCAAGCCAGGAATTACAGAACACAACAGCTGATAATTTTGCTAACATTACAGTAGATGTGAGAGCTGAAGCACAGATAATGTTCAATGGGTAAGTCATTAAGGACGCACACCACTAAATAATAGCATAGGCGAGAATAAGTTGATGTGAATTCATATCTATATGAAAAGCTTCAGAATTGGCACAAACAGTCAAATAGTTACCCTTTATTGCTACATTTGTGAGTTTGTGAACGAATTTTAAGTGTCAAGAGAAATGTTTTACTGAGTTTGAGAAAAGTAATTCTGAGGCTGTATAATGTTCATGGCAACTTGGCAGATATTTTGGAGTTGAAATTAAAGCTAATATTTTGCAAAAAGTTTAAGATAGCTATATTTCAAATCCATAAAACTCTCAATTTTGTTAGATTGCAGCTTAAAATAAATTTTGCCCTGTATCTCAAAATATAAAAAACTGATTTCACTTAAGGATTTGGTTTTACGGTCACATATTAATTTTGCTTATGCCTAGTCAAACTTTAAGTAGAAATATGCCCTTCCAGCTCCAAATGGCCATAAAGTTAGCAAACTTCATTTCGATCTATGGGTGAAAATACATTGCAAAGGTCATAATTTGGTGAAATCAGTTTTTGCCGACTATGGCTTGTTTGAGCTGGGCGATCACATAATTGTCAAGTACATATTAAGTATTACATATTAAATATTTTTGAATATTAATGGTAACTATTAGTGTGGAAATAATGGATTTTGAATTTATCATAAAGATGCAGGTTTGAAGTTTCTTGTCCAACAGAAATTCAAGCACACTTTAATATCTGCAGTGCCGGATGTTCAAACTCTGTTTGTCTTACTGTGCTGTAAGCGAGGGCCTGACTTATCTATATAGAGGGAAGATACCAAACTTAACAAGGCAATAACGCAAAAGTCATGCGCCAACCAGGGAAGGTCAAAGTCAGGGACTGGACAGGTTTCAAAAATAAATAATGAGAAAAGAAAATTTACCTAGATAAAGTAATACACTAATTATCACGTTATTAACGATAGTCATAATAATTCATACGGAGGAATATTGATATTAAACATTTGTCTAACACATGTATGAAGTACAAGTTCTGACAAAAACAGATTAATGAGAACAAGCAGATTTAAAAATAAATTCTTGACCAAAAAGTCTATTAAAAAAACTCGGAAATTTTTCACTCATTGTCACCAAGTCTAAAATTCAAATGCAGCTCGAAAATTACATTGTTTACTTCCAAAATTTAACTAAATTATCCCAAGAGTTTATCTGAATTTTACAGCTACTAAACGGTAGATTGGACATGTAAAAAGGCTCAAATTAATTATTTTTTAAAACCATTACATGAATCGGGTAGTTGAAAAGTATTTCTGCTTTCGCCATTGGCCAACTATTAACACGTGCCGCTCGGTGAAAAACACGCGATCTCATATTATTTCTCGCATCTAATTAATCTATGTACGTGTGACAAGTGACCTGCCATTGAACTTGTGTATAACGTATGTACGGCCGGCCCGCTACTTATCGCTCACAACCAACATGAATCATGTCAAAGTTACCATTTTTTTTGAAAAAATTAATTAATATACTTCCATATAAATGTACAACCATTTAGTCGGCTGTAGGATTCCCAAGGCTCTTGAGTACACATAGGTATATTCAGATGTCAAAAAGGAGAATTCTCGGAGATGAAAATGTGATATTTATGAGTGAAAATGTTCAGGTTTTTTCCGAAAAACTTTTAGTCCAAAAATCTCTCTTGTTTCGCTTATATGATAAAATTCATAACTTCTACTTTATATTATGTGTTAGATATGAGTTTTATATTGACATTCATGAATTTAATCAATTACAACTATTCTTTATTTTCACAAAAATAGTGATTTATTGTGAGTAGTGAGCGGGTTCTTTGCACTAAAATCAGCGGGAAGAAGAATTGAATTTCCCGGCTTTTTACGTTTTTGCCTAGTTAATACCAAACTGTCTATACCATCGATCGTAATCATCAGCCATGGGCTTAAATTTGGGGTATTTTGGTCCACTTGAGCCTTGACGTAGGCACACTGATTCAGCTAAATCTTACCGGCAAACTACATAAATTATTTTTTGAATGTGAACATTACATAAAAACGGAATGCAATGATGAGTGTGCTTTTAATATTTGCGCATTGCATCAAGATGCGATGCATCATCGCCAAAAATGCAACCTCCCGCATTTGGTCCCTCTGTCCAGGCTCCCGGGATTATGATTTCCATATTTCCCGCAAAAAACAATAAATTGTGATTTTCATATTTCCCGCAATACAAACTGTATCACATCATTAAGTTCAAGCTTTCCTATTTTGTCATACCAAAAACTAACATTTTGTGTTGAAGTAGACTACCTAAAATAGCTTATTAAATAGAGTAACCGATGATGTGTAAAAAGAATTGTAAAGGTAAGCAGCCATATCGCAGAAATAAATCAAAACATTTACGAACAAACTCCATGAACACTGAACATTGATTGCCGATTGCTACCGAGACTTAATTGCATCAACATGGATCATTCCATTTACAAAGATAGGTTGAGGGTCAATAGATCGTTTTTTCAAAACCAAATACAATTTGTGACCCGTCATATCGAAAGGTACCTTAAGGTCGGCATAGTAAATTACGAGATACGGGCCATTGAAGCTGAGCATAGTCAAAAATCATGTCCAAGGTCAAATGTCTAATTTCATCAGTAACATTACCTATTAAGTGTATTTTATCATATAATCAGGTTTCAACATCCAAAACATAAAACAAATGTTTTAAAAACCAAGATAAAAATCCTTTCTCCGTTCAAGTAAGTACAGAAACTTTAAACTATGATTTTCTCAGAACCATAGTTTTTCTGAATCAGCCCGACACCTTTTACCAATTTGGATGTAACTTTGCGATCGAACATCCAATAACCAAACGCAAGGTGTCATTTTAAAGCTTAAAATATAATCTTTCAGATGAGACAAAAAAAAATCAATTTTCATTTTGGGACCCTTAAGGTACCTTTTGATATGACGGGTCACATTTTACAAACCGGACCGATATAGTTCGTACTCTTTGTGGTTTCTGCCCAGGGTTTTCAAAGTTTCATTCGAAAATATGGTGCTTTATGAGAAAGATTGAAAGCAAATTTCTTATTTTTATCATTTGTATTCCAAACCATTTTACCAAAAAATTGAAATATTATTATTTAAGATATTTTGACAATTGATTTTTGTCCACTGCTTTTTTTTATTTTTATTTTTTTTTAAGATTACAAATTTCCCGTGAGCTTCCCGAATTTCCCGGCCACCAGGCGGCCGAGTTACCCAGTTTTTACAGGTGTGCCTCTGCCGGAATTAAAATGGCATAGAGTCTTGTATCTTCCCTCTAAATTTATCAACAAACTGAACTGCTAGGAGATGTGTATATATAGTGAACCTCCTCAAGATATACCATGAGTCTGGTTCGAAAACCTAAAGATCTAACATAGTCATCGCAGATGAAAGCAAATTTCGAATCAACCTAACTTTTTTGTGACATTTCTTATGATTAAGTGTACTTCAAGGGTAAATTTGTTTTATCCATGTATAATGCCTTCAGCATCATACAATGTTTTCAAAAACTATGTTTTTCTACAGAATCTCTGATCCTGTGGTGTTTGAAATCCCTGCAGCTTCTGAGGAAGATACCGAGACTCAAGATCAGATGGATGAGAACACTGGAATCACACATGAAGTCGACGCTGGACCTCTTATCACACATTATTACAGTGTAAGACAAATATTAAAAAGGAAAAGTTTTGAACTGCTTCTAGAAGATTTAACAGAACATTTTTGTATTGGCATACTGTAAAGCACTTTAATTTCACGGCATTAAAATTTAGCGAATTTTGAAACCCTCACTTTTTGGGTGCATTTTAATTTCACTAATTTGAATCATCTTGCTATTCAATGCTAAGTTAACAATTATTTTAGCGGCATTTTAATTTAGCGAATTGTGATACTAGCGAAATTAAAATGCTAGTGAAATTTTCATGCTTTACAGTAATTGGGATTGTAACAAAAACAGAAATACCAAGAGGGGAGCACGGCTATGTGGTTTCTGGTTCAAATCCTACTTTACTCTAATTGCTTTATGGTTCGGAAGTCACATAAAGTCATTAGTCTCCTGTTTGACTGTTCAAAGGTTGCATTCAGTGTATGCCTGCATGATAGCTTTACAAAAATACTAAATTTGTTTAAGCCACTAAAGCTACAGAAACCACTTGCTTTATTGTCATATTCAGTGAAAAATATATTATGGATTATGGCTTTAATGTATGGCTGTTTGTGATGTTTCATCTTAACTTGCTCTTATTTGATCTTTTTCACCAAAAGGAGATAAGATCAGAAATGAGTGAAAAGCATTTTCTTAAACATTTTTGCCCAAGATTTGATTCTGTAACTTTTCTGAAATCTGTTAAGCTACACACATAAAATTCCTTTATTCAAGTTTCCTAAAATTTGTCATATTGAATGATAAACAGATGTGTATAAGCTCATCATGATGGTACTCTTTCTTATTTATCCCAGCTTCGCAATCTTGGTCCAAGTAACATAGGTCCAACATCAATTGAAATCAAATGGCCAATGAGATATTCTGAAAAGGAGTACTTGTTATATTTGGTGAGCGCCACCATGCAGGGAACGACAGACGAAGAGTGCCAGGTGGTTGATGGGACTGCTAATCCAGATGGTTTAACAGTGAGTAATATATATTTGAGTTAAAAGACAGTATGAATCATAAAAATAACCAAGTAATTGCAAGGGTAATTGAATGGCTGTTACCTTGATTGTTGTGTATGGAGGGTGAGCTATGTACCTCTAGCAGTTTACTTTGATACTTTGTGACTCATCAAAATTAAGATCACTTTGTGTATCTAGCTGGGGCTGAGCTACTCAGCCAAGTTGCAATAGGAACTGCTGGACATGTGGACACAGTTCTCGATGCGCAGTCTTTTACATGCGCTATTCCTTGTGCATAGCATGTGTAAAAACTGCGCGTCTGTGGGCATCGATGGATGCGTATCGACAAGACTCTGAATAAATCATAACTCAGCCTTATGCATGACAACAATATAACAGGCAGTGTTGATTCCTTACTTTGAATTTTGATTGCTGTCCAATTCACTATATCCCAACAAGCCCACTGTCCAATTCACTTGGTTCCTATAGGGGACCACATTTCAATTCAGTATGTCCCTAACAGGCCTCGTAATTTGGACACATCAAAATGGTGTGTGCATTAATTTTCCCCATTTCACTCCAAAAATGAAATTTCCCAAATCCCAAAATGCATTATACATATAATTATTTATTATTTGTGATCTTTTCTAGCCTGAACCTGAATCAACTCGTCTCAACGATACCAGCGCAGCCGCACAGACAGCAGCCCTCAAAGGTAGATCTCGTAGACAGGTGGCTGAAGAACAGACACAAGTGAACCCGCTCTATTTGGGCTTTGATTGCGACACCACACCAAGTCTGTGTTATACCATCAAGTGTATGACCAATAGCCTGATGGCAGGCAATGATCAGTTGGACAGTGTCACTATTGTGATCAGGTCTAGACTATGGTTGGATACTGTGTCAAAGGTAAGAGGCCCCTGATACTTTATTGGGTATGCTTACCAGTACAACAGCTCAATAGTCCGAAAATATTTGTCAATAGGGAAAACATTACCTTGAAAAAGACTTGCTGGTCTGAAAAAAGACCTCTCTAGTACAAAGGCTCGCTATTCCTAATATTAAAACAGGCTGCCCAGTCCAAATTTTTAAAAAGGCTTGCTCGTTTAAATTTCAAAACAGATTGCAGATTGCAAGTCTTAATTTTAAAATAGCTTGCTAGTCCAAATTTATAAAAAGGCTCTCTACTCTATATTTTAAAAAAGGTTTGCTAGTTGTAATTTAGAAACTAGTGAACTGTTTTTAGAATTTGGACTAACCAGCCTTTTTTTTTGTAATTTGGTCTAGCGAGCCTATTTTGAATTTCGGACTGACGAGCCATTTTATAAAATCAGACTTCCTAGGTGTTTTCAAGCAAGCTACTTTTGAAATGTGGACTAGCTAGTTGTTGGACTAGCGAGTCATAGGCCTGGCGAACTTTTGGACTAGCGAGCTGTTCCCACTTTATTCCCATATTTATGATGAATACTTTTCATGAATATTTTTTTTGGTGGTGATCTCAAAACCAATTACCATGGCTATGCCAGAAGCAAAAGCTGGGGGCAAGATCATGGTTTCAAGATCAAATTGAACCTCTTTTTAATCCCTTGTCTCTGCTCAGTTTAGGTTCTAGTTTCCTAGTTTCCTAATATAGATGGCCTCCAAGTTTTTCCGAGGAAAATCTCTGGGTTTTCTATCCAACAGTTTTACTTTGATGTTGTGACCTTTGCTGTGGTCGATTAGAACAAGCATCCTTTACTCGCACATTATTTGGAAACTATAAGCTAGAGCTTATATGTTAATTTATGCCACATCAAAAACCCATGCAGCTTATACATTGTGAAGGTTTTGTGCCGCATCTTGAACCTTAAAATGTAAAGTACCGCCAGTTTACAGAAGTTTTAATAAAGATTTCATTACCATTACAATGAGATATATATTTTTTACTTACAGCTTGAAGATATCAGAGAACTCAAAATCAAGTCAGTGGGAAATGCAACAGTCCTGAGCATGCCTTATGCAATCGCGCCGGAACAGTTACCGCAAGCTCTGGTAGAGGTGAGTATACAGGGTGTCCCAATAAGAACGCAAAACTTTTCTTTTAAGAAAACAGAGCACACTTTTGAGCAAACGTTATAATAGTATAATATAGACTAGACCATTGGCTTTTACAAGATTTTCGTTTTGTTTATTTTGGATCTCTTAATCAACTTAATTGCACATTTTTTAAAGACCCGAAGAATTTTGATGGTCTGATTTGTCAATCTGTAATGATTCACCATTGGCGACGTAATAGAGCACTCGTTGAATGGAAATTGCTAAAAACATCACATGATTAGGAGAAGCATCCCTTGAACTCATTTCATTACATAAGGATCCAATTTAAATTAGGATCTCCTGATATTAAGCTGGTTGTTAAGTCTGGTTGAGTCAACCTGTTGCATCCCCTTGACGGTCCTGATGATTCACTAACTTACTTGAGTTCTTTAACTTCTTTGTCTTCAGTTTTTTTCCTTGGTTTCTGTTAAAGACTTGTGATAACAATATTATTGGTTGACATCTTTCATAATGATACTTTTTTCGACTCTTTTGGTAGAAATTGTATCCTAAACTACCTGATTGTCTCACCAGAAGTAACAGATTTAAGAAATGTGAGCATGTCATGAAGATCTGTACTTTAATTTGACAATTTTGACCTGTTTCAGCTAAAGATGAACTTAAAATATCACTTTGTGTTAGGTACAGGTTAGGTAAGATTTGTTTGGATTGATTGTGCTCTAATTGGTTGCAGAATACCATCATATTCTCCTCACTTCAAGTTCTGCATTTCTTTAGCTGGAAGTCTAATATCACAAATCAGACCAGAGTAGGTTTAAAGGGCCTTCTTAAATTCTTCATATCTTTGGACTGGAGTGGTAAAATTGAACAGGACAAAATGCATGTTGTAGAGTAATTACTCCACTTACAAAAACATGTATTACTATGATTTAAACTTTTGACAACTATTTTTTCATTTTTTTTATTTGCTCGTTGTATTAATATTGGGACAAGTTGTACTGAAGGAGTATAATTCATCTGAAAAGTTTATGTTTCAAATATGCTCATACATGTTCCTGGAGCATTTATTAGGACCAGAATCTCACAAACGTGTTCAGAACTGAAATGTGCATACAATTACAAATAATTCCCATAATATGCTTACAAGACGCAGCTAGCGTCAAGCTAGATACTAACGAAGATGACAGAAGTTTGAAATATTTTAACATGCTAGAGTCTGGTTAGCATCTTCGTAGCATCAAAAATCAAATTAGTTATTTTTTAGCTGCATCTTATAAGTATATCATGGGAATAAAAGTACATAAGATGATGTTATGCAATGAGCTTATTTTTGAGTTTATGACTGAGAAACAAGCATGAATACAGTGAAAGGCTAGCATCAAATGAAAACATGCTTTATTATCAATTGTAAGAATCTAAGAAAAATGACCTGCAATCAGACTTGAATGTAGAAAGATTGTGACAATTTTTGGTATCAGAAGGAAAACAATTCCAAAGGCGGGGGAGAGACACAAAAAGAGAATTGACAAATGATGAACTCCTGGCTGTAATATGCCTTTTTGGCAATTGGAGCTAACCTACCCAAAATTGAGCTTTGTAACAGGTCAGCATGTAAATATATCAAAGGTTGTGCCCAACAAGGGTGTATCAATAATCATGAGAACAAGACTTCAAAACCTGACTTATTTCCAGATGAATTATCTAACACACATGCAGAGGAGGGTGGGATAGAATTCGAAACAATATCAATACTCCATTGTCCATAATACAAAACTGAAAATCTAACAAAAGGTTGTCATTCCTTCAGATAACGTAAAACAGTGTTTGTTAAACCTAAATCTGCTGGAGTTAATCAATCAACTCATTTGTGTAATTTTATATTGACTCTCTAGTAGGGGACTAATTTATCTTGCTAGAGTTATTCGGACGATACTGGCGAATGTAGAAACGGTTGTGCTCATGCAGGTTTTGTGACACAATTCCTTCCCCCCCTGCATACATGCGTATGAAATTATCAATCTGGAAAGAACTGTCAGTCTGAACATCTTTTGTTCTCGGGATTGCTGATATGCAGATAGGGCCTTGTGGCATTCCACGATCAATATTGGTGATGCGCTCTGTGAAAACCCTTCACATGGTGCAAATTTTGCATTTTGAGTTCTTAGTTCCATAAGAAAGCTATAATTATTCCTTTTATAACACTTTTTGTTTCAACCTTCTAGGGTGCCCAAGTCCAAAGTTACAGATATTTGAAGTTGATAAAAAATCAAGAAAACAATAACAAAATTGGGGTTATTTTCTTCATTTCTGCAAAATTGTCCTCAACGACATGTGACGGGTTTTCACAGATCACATCACATTGTGTACATTCATGACAAAATTAAGAAATATTTTAAATTGCTTGTTTGCAGGTGGAAACGGACGTTGAACCTGAGCAGTTACCCGTGGTAGAACCGAAGCCCATCCCCCTGTGGGTGTATGTAGTAGCGACCATGGTCGGTGTGTTTATTCTGAGTGTTATAGTACTAGGACTATGGAAGGTATGTATTCCTGGGGCACTACTCAGTATATAGGGTACTGGGTACAGTGGAACCTCTTTAACACGAAATCTCTTAACCCAAAAACTCTCCCTGGCACTGAATTATTATGTAATTAATAATGGAAAACACAAAGTTCTGATAGCACAAACTAAAATGTGAGGCCCAACAGATTTCGTGTTAAAGAGGTTCACTGTATATGTAATACCGTAAACTGGGGTAACTTTGGACACAATTTTTACAAGGTGGATCGTGAATGACTAATCTTGCATAGGATATCAACTATCAGCCCTCAAGATGTGAAACATTATTGGCCAAAAATGAGGTATGGAGAACATGACCAAACTTGTCCTAGGAACAAGTAAAATTAATAATTTGTTTCCGGTAACATGCTTTGGAAACATTGAAAAGGAAGGAAGGGAACACATTTTATTTTAGCAAAAAGTGTTATGCTTTCAAAATACATACATACATACACTGGCATTTGTAAAGCGCCTTTTAACCAAAAGGATACAAAGCGCTGAGAAAGAAAAGAGAAGGGAAAAGAGAAGGAAAAAGGAAGGAAGGAAGAGGATACAACCAACTAATTCGGGAAAAGGTGACTTTTGATCGACTTCTTGAAGGAGGCAATGGAAGTGGAGCCTCTGGC
>JXSR01S048524.1:2519-22627 GCA_000969725.1 Ophiothrix spiculata
TCGAATTTCCTAGCATGGCATTTCATATACCTGAGACATGGACCTATTCAAAAAGCATTGCTAGAATTGGTCCCCTTTTAGGAAAGCAAAATCTCTTCTGGCCCATGGACTAGTACGTGTAAGCGGTCTGCGTGGACCCGGATCAAAGAACTGTGGCCATATTCATAAAGCATGCACATGATGCACTTAAGTGCAACTTTTTAGGGGATTCCCTTAAATCTGATGAATTTTAAGACAAACTCTTAGAGTTACACTTAAATGAAGAAAATATTTAAGGGAGTTCCTTAACTCTTCAAATTTAAGGGGATGTTGGAGCACCCTTCGGCCCCTGGATCTTGGAGATGCATGCATCTGGATCTGCAGTCCGTGTAGATTACCTCAAACTTTCGATATACACGACGGATGACTCTATAGGACTAATTGACATTATTTATCAAAAATGCGACGGAAGGTTAATTTAGATTCGGTAGTACTTTCGGTGTTGATTACTGTTTTCGGTTGAATATATCGGAGGGAGAAGAAGAAAGAAGGGAGAGGGTATAAAGGAGACGAGAATGTTCACATTAAAAACAGACGAGATGTGCAAATCAAACTCTGCATGCTATCATAAATACCGTTATAGCAAACGTTATGTCAGTAATGGTTTGTAAATAAACTATCTTTATGAGAACGATTGAATCCAACACTTTTACTAGCTTTAACGAGTAATTTTTTCTCTACTTATTTTTTTCAGCAAATGTAGGAGAATGGCGGGAGTTTTTCAACAATGAGATAAACGACAAGTTTGACCAAGTCTATCAGTCAAAAATGTGTTCATCTGGACTAACGCTTGACTTTGAATTATGATGATGAAGGAATAAAGATGTCTTCATAGATCGCACGATTGATCTCCAGAGCTGAAACTTGTCGCTACGTCTGTCCCCGCGACAGTCGCCGCATAAGACTATTAAATAAAGTATCTGAAATACATTCCTTATTTGTAGAACACAGTTTTAAATGAAAGCGGACTATTTGTAATAG
The DNA here is from genome assembly GCA_000969725.1 of Ophiothrix spiculata. Lineage (NCBI taxonomy): Eukaryota > Metazoa > Echinodermata > Ophiuroidea > Amphilepidida > Ophiotrichidae > Ophiothrix > Ophiothrix spiculata. Next base: position 3,540 of record JXSR01S048524.1, read on the forward strand.
GAAATATCTTGCAATGCCATATATGACGTTAACATTTGATTTCGGATATATCACCTTGTGCCGAAAATGGTCGTCAAAATACGTTAGATATAGACATTAATACATTCAAATGACATCGGGGTAGGCCAACATCAGGACCTATGCTCTTCATGGCTTATGGCTTGGTTCAATTGATCTGTAGAGGGGAGCGTGGCCGAGCGGTTAGAGCACGGGTCTCGTAATACATAGGTTGTGGGTTCGAGCCCCGGGCCGGGCGGTTTTCGTCTCCTTGTTTACTTGGGCAAGAAACTGTACTCTACTTGCTCCGTGGTTCGGAACTTGGAAGTCACGTAAAGCCGTTGGTCCCATGTACGAAATGACTCCTTAATGAGGTATGCATGTCATGCAAGTACAGTATTGATTTATTGATTGATTGATTGACTTGTGGCTAGGTGTATTTGACGGGAGCGTGGCCAAGCTGAAAAGTATAATCTCCGGTTGACGTTACATGTTAACTATAAAAATTATGAAAAACAAGTATTTTTGCTAAAACTGCTTTACGTATTGAGAAAGGTTTGGTATTATATGAGATATTATATACCAGATGGAAAGTTTTCATTATTTTAATTGATGAAGTTATACCTAAAATAGCAATAAGGAGTTTTATAAGGGTTGAAGAGAGTGGGGAAGAGAGATGCCCTATTTCATAAAAGTTAAAATCAACCTAAGTCTAAAATATAGGATTCATCCTATCTTTTTTATATGAAAAAAAATCAGAAAAGGTCTTTATTTCAAATTTCCTTATGAGGTAAAAGATAACAGTAATAATAACATTAAGATATTCAGATGAGTAATTCGTCCTATAGTTCCATGACTTAGGTTGATTCTAACTTTTATAAAATAGGGCCCTGGTGGATAAGGAGCTGGTGGGTGAGGAGCCAGTTGAATTACATGCAAAATTGTAAGAAAGTGATAATTTATAATAAATATGTGTCTTGTAAAGAATAAAGATGTTGGAGTCATAATATTTTGTATACTTTTTCAATTGAACATGTAGGGTAGGTGCAGGTAATTGGAGACCGTTAAGCTCATTTGCATAATTTAGATAAACATGAACAATGACAAACACTAAAATACGTTTTGAATTCTCTTCAGTAACTTTTACTTGAAATTTCGTAACATTATATAATTACATGGATTAATTGTCCTAAATGAGATAACCAGGACTTGTACATCATCTTCAAATGTCTCCCATTACTTGCCTACGCAGTAATACATGGCACGTATACAAAACAATTTTATTGAAAATTAAACTGTCATTTGTTTTAAGAATGAAGAACATATCGTCAATGAATTAAAACAATTAAAAAATGATCAAAACATAGTCCCCAAAATGTCGTATGTTATCAGCGGATATTTTCATAAAAAGAAACACAAATTTGACATAATTCAGAAATTTGAATTTGCTTGTAGAGTTGAATGACATTTTTGCATTTTTTACGTTAAAATGCATTTGACAGTCACCTTTGTGGACTTCAAAAAGGCCTTTGATTCGATAAATAGATCAGTAATGTTTTCTGTTCTGCGTCATTATGGTATACCACAACCTCTGGTCAATGTAGTCCAAGTGCTCTACAATAATTCCACCAGTGCTGTAATGGTTGATGGAGGAATCTCGGAATCCTTTAACGTAACAACTGGAGTTCTTCAGGGTGATGTTATAGCACCATTCCTCTTTATCATTCTTGTTGACTACTTGTTGGGAAAGGCATCTGAACCTGGCACATGTGGGGTCGAGACACATCCAATTCAATCAAGAAGATATCCGGCTAAATTCCTAAACGATTTAGACTTCGCCGATGACATTGCACTTCTTGAGTCATCAATGAAACGCGCATAGTCGCAGCTAACACGTACATCTCTGGCAGCTGCAGACCTTGGTCTTATCACCAGCGCACCCAAAACAGAGTTCATGACTATCAGCTGTCATCCACAGCCTCCCCTCCAAGTATATGGCAAATCAATCAGCCATGTATAAATGACTTCAGATTCTTGGCTTCCATGATGGGATCAAGTAACAGTGACCTGAAGAGAAGGAGAGCTCTTGCATGGACTGCCGCAAGTTTCTGGAAATTAGAGCATCTCTGGAAAAGTACAAGTATCCCAGATTAAGCTTTGATACAACTTGTGTCACCATATTTATTGTTGTATGGCTGCGAGTCATGGATAATCTATAAGGATATAGAGAATAAAATCAACTCCCATACCGTAATATTTACCACTGATTTTTTTGGCATTAAATCAATTTCCACATGCCCATGCAGTGCTGTGTTAACAATGGTCCAGTTCACTGCACTCACAGGTTTCTATAGGTTCCTATCAATAATGTATCAGCAAACCCAAATAGGATAGATTATAAAGCACAGACCAAGCATTGTAATGTTAGCTTTCCATAACCAGCATACCCAAATAGAATAGATTATAAAGTACACCTAGCATTGTAATGTAAGCTTTCCATAACCAGCATACCCAAATAGGATAGATTATAAAGCACAGACCAAGCATTGTAATGTTAGCTTTCCATCACAAGCATACCCAGATACGATAGATTATAAAGCACAGACCAAGCATTGTAATGTTAGTTTTCCATAACCAGCATACCCAAATAGGATAGATTATAAAACACAGACCAAGCATTGTAATGTTAGCTTTCCATCACAAGCATACCCAAATAGGATAGATTATTACTCACAGACCAAGCATTGTAATGTTAGCTTTCCATAACCAGCAAACCCAAATAGGATAGATTATAAAACGCAGACCAAGCATGGTAATGTTAGCTTTCCATAACCAGCATACCGAGATACGATAGATTATAAATCACAGACCAAGCATTGTAATGTTAGCTTTCCATCACAAGCATACCCAAATAGGATAGATTATTAATGTTAGCTTTCCATCACAAGCATACCCAAATAGGATAGATTATTACTCACAGACCAAGCATTGTAATGTTAGCTTTCCATAACCAGCATACCCAAATAGGATAGATTATAAAACGCAGACCAAGCAATAAGCTTACCATCACAAGCATACCGAAGTTGGCAAATCATGTTATCGTATAATGTTAAACATCAAGAGGATTGATAGAGTACCAAAAAGGTTACTATCTTACGGAGACTGTGCTCCTTGTCGAGAAAGCTAGGAGTCATCAATTGAAGTTCCTTGGGCATGTACTACGTATGCCTGATGGGGAGCCTGCTAAGGGTAGGCCTGGGACTTTTCGGGTAATTGGCTACCCGGGTACCCGATTTATTTTTCGGTCGGTCACCCGGGTACCCGACGGTATTGATAATTGGGCATTTACAATGTTTGAGAAGTTTGGCGGGTCTACTATTACCATATGATGTCTCAATTACACCAAAAACTTTGATTTTTCTCCAATGATTTATCATGTTTACATCGATTAGATGATGATTTTATTATAAATTATTGAACACAATTGTGTTTTTGTTCAAAATTCTATTATTTTATTGCCCAGTTCGGGTAATCGGTCGTCAAATTTGTAACCGGGTAATCTCATGACGGGCGGGTACCCGGGTTTTAGTCCCAGGCCTACTAAGGAGTATGCATTGTAAGACCCAAAACATGGAAAGAGGAGACCTGGAAGACAAAGAACCTTGTTCTTGAAATACATCCACTGTCTTCTTGGAGATGCAGATGGCATTCTGAATCATAGTCAACTGTCAGATATGGCTCAAAACCGTTGTGGTTGGAGGAAACTTGTGGTCGACTGCTGCGCAGCCGAAGGATGACGATGATGACGTTAAACATGTTAAATTGATTGATAACCGACAGTAGATACTGATGATTCACAGAACGGTTTACATCCAAAAGAAAATGGCGATACATTAAAGTTTTCCCAATTACTGTAAAGCAGTTTAATTTCACTTTTTGGGTGCATTTTAATTTCACTAATTTGAATCATTTTGCTATTCAATGCTATGTTAACAATTATTTTAGCGGCATTTTAATTTAGCGAATTGTGATACTAGCGAAATTAAAATGCTAGCGAAATGTTCATGCTTTACAGTACCTGCACCAAAAATGTTCGATCTGACATTGTTTTGTTGTGCATTGGGTACCCCAAAACTACAAAAGATATATGTTATAAACCAATATCAGTTTGTCGTTTGATTATAAAAAAATTAAAAAAAATCACCTTGTTTAGGCTTTCGCCATGGAAACCCCACTTGGTACTATACCAAGTAAGCTAAAGGAAGCTTATCTTCAACAGGGCTCCAAGATGTTTTTTAAATTCAGTTTTGAATGCAGGAGGAAGACCGGAGTATCCGGAGAAAAACCTGCGGAAGCGAGCATGGACCGAAAACCAAATGCACATAAAGCGTCGGGCACGGGGCTCGAACCCGGGACCTCATTGGTGCAAGGCGAGGGAACTACCGCTGCGCCAACCCGCTCCCCCCTTAATTATGATAATTGTCAAATCTGTGATCGAAATTGCAATGTTTATTTATATGTTTCTTCACTCAGCTTAATACTTTTGATTTAAAGTCACCCGTCGACCCGGGGTCCCATCATAGGCGACGTGTATGTAAGGCTCAAAAGACCCCCCCCCTTTCAGCATCACTGTCACCCAAAGACCCGTATTTTTTTACAATTGCCCGTGTTCTCACCCAAAGATCCCCATAATTTTTTTATTTAAAATTTTCTGTCACCAAATGTCCAAATTCATGCTCTCACCCAATGACCGATCATTTTTTGAGCCTGTGCTCAGTGGCGAAGCCATACTTTTTGGTCGGGGGGGGGGGGGCAAAGACATTCCGTCCCGATTTTTTCCCGATTCTCCCCCGGAGTGTGCACATTTCTTCCCGATTTTTCCCACCAAAAAATCAATTTTCGTACACACACACCCAAAAAAATTCAAGTCGATTTTAAATACTGACAAGGAAAAAAAAGGTTTTAAGCGATTTTGGCACATCTTTTGACACGATTTTCTGCTTTTCCCCATGTTTTCTGTCTTGCAGTCTTACAGATGCTCTCTCATTTTTCTTGTCCTTCCAGATTTTTCCCGCTTGCTGTCCCGTGTCCCGATAAAAATGAAAATGTGCATTTCATTTTAGCAAGTAGTACAGCTTAGTCTTGCATCTGAGAAATTTTGAGCAAAATACGTCGAGCCGTTCTTGAGTAAACTGGAATTTTGTAAGGCGACTCAATTTTACTCCAATCCAAAGTACTCAATTTACTCCAATGTAATGTTAAAAGTTTATCATGCCATGTCGAGAGCAGATACATTTGACCGATCAATATACTTTAAACATGTTAAACTTACAACGTAGCCACAGAACGATCACAACTTCACAAAACATATGTGACCGTCCAGCCCAAAGCAGCAGTAAATGCCAGCTCATGTCATTTTCACTTTTTGAATTATTTGCAAAGACCATGCTTTGAGGATTAAAATGACACCTCGATGAACTTCACACGATTTCCAGAAGTCAAGTTATGGTCCGTCAAAGGTTGTCAGGGAGTAAAACGTATAACTGAGATAAACGCATTCAAAGATTAGTAAGCCCTATTTTTTCTGTTGTTCGTCTTAAGAATAAGGCAATTTATTTCACATTTCCCATTATTTTCTTGAAATGAAACTTTGCTGGTATTTTGTAGTAAGCGCTGGGATTGTAAATCTGTCAAAAAATCAATTTCGGCAAATAATGACCTTGACGTGTATTTCCACCTGCGCAAAATGAAGTTTCTGGCATTTACTGCTCATACGGGCTGGACGGTCACATATTGTTGACACCAAAACAAGGTTTCCATTATCTTTTTCTGCACTGAAAGTACAATGTACCACCCTAATTCATCGTGTACGTTTATTACTGATTTACACATAATTATAATTAGTAAGGATAATTAATTTAATCCGAGTTCAGACTTAAAATTTAAATCCTTCGAAATAAGAGTACTCCGGCCATAGGATAAAGGTGTTTTCTTTTAGGAGCATTTCTACCCCAAAGAGGGGTATTTTAGGTCTTGGAATGACAAGGTTCAATGCGCACAAACACATCAAACAAACAAATTACATTTGGACACCCTGTACAATCTAAAGATACAGAATTGTTTTTTCGGAAGTGAGGTCTATTTATAACGGGGGGAAAAATGTATCTCGCCCTCAAATTAAAAAGGCCTATTTATTGTGTGCGTAGTTATGCTAACCAAATCAATTATTAATTAATCAATTGAATATTAATAGTAATAATTTTAGAATTATGTAAACATTGTAAACCAAAGCAAGCGCCATATGTTACCAGTTTACCGTGGTACAATCTGTTATCCATAATACGTAAAGCGCTCAAAAAAATAACAAAAATCAAAACAATTAACCCATACCCACTCACATTTTCTAAAGAATAACGGATTCATGCAGATTGCGATGACAATTAAAACATTTTTGAACTATAAAAAGACTTGTCTTGCATCCAGAGTAGTGATAAATGTTTTTACTCCGAGATATTTCGTTACGTTCTGATATCAACTGGTGGTTACAATGGCAGAAGCTTCATTTTTCATGCATTTTTCATGGCAGCGGTTTATTCCATTAGTTGCGTGGTTTTCTATCATTTTAATGGATTTGGTTTCTGCTCATGATGCTCATACAGATGAACCACGTGCACAGCGCTTGGTAAGTCACTTTGTTTATTTCTGAAGTTTTTCTTTTAAATACTTATGTAATTGTTTCTTCCTTTGAAAACTCCTTTTGAACTGCTTTTGGGTTTAATTGGTGATATTATTAATTTGTTTCGAAGCAAAATACTATTTCATTCACTTTGGTTGAGCTTTTCTGCAATGGTAGCAATGAGCAGCTGTTATACCAATAAAACAAAAAAAAATATGTATTTCAGAATAATTAATAGTGATGACCACAAAAGTGTATTTTAGGATATAAGAATTTGAAAAAAAGTATGCTAAGAATAATTTGCAAATCTTAATACCCCATCATATTTTAGTGCATAAAAACATCATAAATTATTTTACTATATCAACCTTCCACAGTCATGGTGCACACAAAAACAACACGTGGTCATGGTGCACGGTGCAGTGAACAATGATTTCAAAAAACGACAAAAATCGTATATTTTTTTTCCTATCCAAACTCTAAACTTCTCACTTTAGGTTACTCTTCTGGGACCAGTGGTATTCAGAACAACACAAGTAAAAGGGGGTTTCAGTGTAGTCATTTTTGACTATTTAAATTCAACAAATTCTCTTATTACAAATTTACAATTCGCAAAATATACAGGCTGTTCAAAAAAATCTCTATAACTTTCCAGAGAAACATGCGATTTGAAAAATTGAAAATTCTTCAGAAACCTAAAGACATGTTTAACTTGAAAATAAACAAGATTTAAACAAAACCTTAACCACTGGTGCATAAAAAATTCCAATAGCCGGGTATCAATCATTCGTGGACACTCTGTATATCAACTCTCCAAAGTCACGGTGCACACAAAAACAACACGTGGTGAACAAGGATTTCAAAAAAACAAAACTAAAACCAAAAAAAAACCTCGTTCAATTTTTTTTCTAACCAAACTCTGAACTTCTCATTTTAGGTTACTCTTCTGGGACCAGTGGTATTCAGAACAACACAAGTACCAGTATTTACCCTGCCTCCAAACCTGATTGCTCTTAAGGAAGTTGTAAAGGAGGAGAAAGAAGAAGAGGCGCCAAAACCCGCGCTGTTTGTGGCAAATCCGCCCGATGAAGATGAGACAAAAGGTCGACGAGTGCGGCCAGGACAGAGTCAACGGAGAAAAACAAAAGCGCGGAAAAAATTGGGGCGGAAAAGCAGAAAATCATTTTCAAGACGTCTTTTGACAACTACAGAGGATCCTATAAGAACATCTGACACTGAATTTGACGATGACGGGCAATGGTATGAAGATGGTTCACGATACCAACAAAATGGCGACAATGAACACATTGATATTGGGGTGATGGATTCACCTGTTGTTAAGTTAATGTCTCAAAAAATATTGTCCGACGGAGAAGAAATACTCGAAGAATTGGAAGATGACTCGAACTTGGATGATAACAACGTGGATAGTGGCATTAGCAGTAGTAGAACGATTGAGGTGAGATTCGTAAACTTTTATTACATATACAAGTTTCCTTTTATTTTATTTTTATTAGGAAGGCTCTATAATGAGTATGACATTAACTGGAGTAATGTAAAATTAGATTTAGCAACTAGACGAACTTTATGCCAACTTGTTGTAAAATCATTTTAAATGCATGTGAAATTAGAATTTGGATTAAACTCACAACTGACCCGGTAGAAACAAGAGTGCCTCCTAATTTAGATATACGATTCCAGGTCAAGTTTAAAAATGGACGTATTTGAGTCCATTTTGACGTGAGATTGTGTTTTTGTTCTTTCAGGATATATGTGAATCTATGAGAAAAGCGACATCCCAATTTGAGAACTGGGCACGCGAAATTTGTCTCAGCATGCGAGGGACACCAATCGCCATGCAGATGATCACGCTGTTACTACTTGGAATTGGAAGTTTGATCGTTGCTTTTCTTGGACTTTTTACCTACAAAAAATACACTACCATGAGGAGGCGGGTTATTCATAAAAAATTGGATGAAAAATCGGACCATATGTGGGAAGTGTGACGACAAATAAAGGTGTATTTTGAAATTTGTGTGGATGGTGCAACTAAGTGTGTAACCATGATTGACCAACGATGTTAAGCTGATAGGGAACTGTGCTTAATCAGGGATGTAACACATGACAGGCATGAGAATGAAATTCCATGAAAAAACAGGAAAATTGTGGAAAAAACAGGAAAACAGGCTAAAAAACACATACATTTGGCCACAAAAAAACGGGAATTCCTCATGCCTAACAATAGTAACATGAAGATTGAAATTTCCTGGAAAAAGAAAATGCCAAAAAATGTATTCAAGTAGAGCAATTTGCTACTCCTTTGTACTTTTTCAATTTCCTTTAAATACAAATATTTTGGGTAAACTTCCTGATTTCAGGAAATTCCTGAAAAGTTACATCCCTGTGTTTAAATTTGCCAAATATTGAAATATTTACTTTCCCAAAGACTGTCAAGTAATGTGACTCCAAAATTGCGCAAGAATGTTAATATCAGAATCACAAAATATCAGGAAACCACAAAATGTGTGAATCTTCCAAAGGTTGAAAGACCAATCATGAATTCGTCATCTGACAGAACTGATGAATTATTAGACAAGATGCGAGGTTGAAACAAAAAAACAAAAACAATAAATAAATAGAATAAAATGAACAAAAAACAATTTCAAAACAAAATTATGTTTGGATTCTTTTAATAGAACATTTAGGTCTATCACTGCAGCTGTTCTGTTTCAAATGATATTATCATTGCGGATGAAAAAGAAAAAACTTACAAAAAGCAATGTGATTGATCAGCATGTCTGTCTAGACATAGAATCCTGTAAACACAAACTGAAATCTTCCCCTGTAGATTCTGTCCTGGGACCATAAAACCTATGGTCCCAGTTCTGTCCATGTAAATTGTCCCAAAAGATAAATTTCCATAGGAACTGTTTTGTGGAACAAGAAGCACCTTAAAAAATCAGAAAAAGTATACTTTAGGTCGCATCAAAAACTATACCCTAATTCTCCCTAAACCCTAACCCTAACCATACACCCTAACCCTAAATTAAAGCTAACCCTTACACTAACCCTAAACCCTAACATTCTTGATGGGACCTAAAGTGCTTACTGTGCCCTGGTGAGACCCAAGTTGGAATACTCATCATCAGTGTGGAATCCTCATATAAGCGGGCAAATAAACTATTGAATCTGTGCAACGCCAAGTCGCCCGTTTTGTCTTTAACAACTATGAGAGAACGGCTAGTGTGACTGCCATGCTACAGAACTTAGAGTGAGATTCCCTTGCCACTTGTAGACTGCATCATCAATGCTGTATGTTTTTTAAGATAAGAAATGGACTGGTAAATATTGCTTTCCCGAACTAGTACTGTGTAATTTCTTCAACACGCCCAAGTAGAGCTTCAAACATTTGCAGCTATCAGCTTATTCAAACAAGGGTGGACTCTTTTAAGTACTCATTTTTTGTATGTACGATACCAGTGTGGAATAGCCTACCATCTTTGGTTGCCATGGCACCCTCAATCCAGCAATTCCAGACATTGGCACTTCCCGTAATCATGGAGCTGCTGCCGACTTCAACTCTTTAGACTGTTCCGTTTTTACTTGCACATTTGGCACCATTCATTGTATATATTCTTTTTGAGCACATGAGAGACACGTCTGCACAGAAGCACAGCCAACCTCCTAGGACAAGCAGCATCAAGCTTAAAATGGAGATGGTAAACTGAAGACTGAAGTACACAGTACACTTGGTCCAACTTGAAAAATCTAGTAAATTTCAAAATGTGTAGGCCTGGAATAATGCAAAAATAAATAATGAAATATTTGACACAGCAACAAATCTGATGCTTGCCACAACAGGAAACCAAAGGTGGGGGTCTAACTGACTGTTCTACCCGCTCATGCGCTGATAAGTGCGAACACAATTTAAGAGTCTCGCTCATAACTAAAAGTTATTTCAAGTCGCTTGTGTTATGGGTGGTCCCGCTCATGAGTCACTAATCTTACTACGCAAGTTGTGTTCATATGTGAATGCAATTGCTAATTGACTCACTCTAGAGCAGCTTACGACTCGCACACAAGCTAGACACAAGGAATTGTTAAGTCATGACTAATTATGTCAGAACTAAGTGAACTTAGTCTCAGGCTGTGATCACATAGAAGTATACGATATACGGTATTCGCTACACGCTCTGACACAGGAGAGGCACTCATATTTAAAATTGACAGTGATTATCCCTATCACTCAACACATGGGTGCCTCCTCAGGAGCGAATAGCAAAAAACGTATACCGTATACCAATGCGTATACTTCTATGTGATCGCAGACGACTTAGAATCAACTTCAAGTGGCCTGTTCACTCTGGCACCCCCCTGAAGTGGTAAGTAACAAAAGCCAACATCTTTACAGAAAAATACCATGATGTGAACAAAATCATTACAAAAACGATTTAATTTATTAACAGAAGAGAATACACACATACGACACAATAAAATGCAATTTTTACATATAAGTAATTTGATCGACTTCATTTGGACATTATGATCCGTATGCACAAGAGGTTTAAAGTTAGACCGGGTCTAAGTCAAAATTTCTACTGCTATAAAAAGACCTTTTGTGGTATTTCTGAACTGCAACAACTTTCAAAATTAAAAGATTCAGCTACAAATCTTAATTACAAACAACACAAAATATATCAATATTGGTTGAGGGAAATATATTTATCTGTGATACAAAATTTCACTTAAACCAGGTCTAACTGTATACCTGGTCTAACTATTAAACCTCTTTTGAACATACAAACCTATATATCACAAAACCAGCTACAATAAATATCCAGTTGATCATGTGTTTTATAGAATAAGAAACACAAAAGTTCTTGTCTTTAAAAGCTATACCAGAAATAAACAGCACATACCCTAAAAGAGCAGGGTATTTTTGCTGAAATAGTTTTATATGCTAGGGATGTCCTTTTTTCAGTTATAAAAAATAGATATCTATGCCTTAATTCAGGCCTTTATGTCTGCAAAGGGGCCTTCGAAAAAATGAACAAGCATGTGTACCATTTTTTTGTTGAGCCTGTAATGCAAATTTATGACTTCTTGCATTTCATGACGATATATTGTTAAAGATAATCATAATGGACTAGAAATAATAAAAGAACTTGTTTAATAATAATATAAAGTCTAATACCATCAATGTTTTTGTACATTTTGTTTTTGCATCAATATGCATAATAATAAGCATAAGGGCTGGACATGTCTAACTCTTTTTTTACTTTTTATGTGTTAAAATTGTGGAGCAGGTGAATTTTTTTGTGGGAGGGTATTTTTTTAAAGTTATAATCCAGGTAAGGCTAATGAAATGAAATGATTGGTTTCCCTATCACATTTTTTCAGTGAGATATGAGGTTATGATTTCATTTTTTTCTTTTGAAAATTTCAATATTTTCAAAACTTTCATTATTTGTGATCATTTTTGATATTATAGCCTCTTGGTAGATATTTGTAAAGAATGCACACTTGACAAAAAAAAAATGAACCTAACCTCACAAGTTTCTGAAAAATCATCTTTATAAAAAAATTAAAATAATATGAAATTGTTTTACTAGCTGCTTAAGTGGTTTATAAAATCTTACAGATCTCAAAACATCTTAGTATTCCCATAATGATGCCATATGGGCTGTTTTTTTGCTTTTCAAACAATGTATTTTTTCAGTAAATCTGATGAAATTGGTGAAGTTGCAATGAAAATGCAAATAATGAAATATTTTGCAAATAATGATTTTTTTTAGAGGCAAGGAAATTGATATGACAGCGGGTGACGGGAAACTAATCATTTCATTTCATTAGTCTAATCTGATTCAGATGAAGAAATTATGCAAGATGACTCCCACCATTGGTTGTCAGATGTTACCGAGCCCTGATGATACTAACCAGCAGTGTTGCCGCTAAGGTTGTTTGTCTTGCCATTGGCATAGGAGACCAGAAAATTGGCAGGTTTTGGTTATTTATAAATGGTGAGAAAGATGCCTTTCCTGCTTTATTTAGCAATTTTCAGCATCAGCTCTTCATTTTAGCGCAAGAACCTCTTCAATTTTGTAAAAAATGGTCCAACTAGCACAAGCTCGAAAACTTCAGAGGGAACACTGCCTAACAGAATGTTCACCAACATATGATGGCAAATAATCAGTTGTAAATACAATATAGCATGAATCTACAGAAAAATCTATAGCAAAGCAGAATGAAGATATAAATAAAATAGCTAAATTTATAGTACATTTTCTTTAATTATTGACACCTCTTTTAAATGTTTTTGCCTGACCATTTTCATGAAATGGTGAATGTTTTTTTCTTCTTCATAACAGAGTGCATATATATGCAGGCCTCAATATATGAGTGTTATTGCACAACATATTTTGAAGTCCACAGTCCAAAGGATGATAATATCTTACAAAATACCCCCACTTAGGGGTGAACCATTAGATATCCAGGGGGGAGCAGGAAGTTGGGTTCAAGGTTTGATTTTTTTTTCCAAGTCCCGTTCAGGAGCAATTTTTTTTTCTTGGAAATTACTGTTTTTCCCCCTATTCCATGTTCAGTGGTGAATTTTTCCCCTTCTACCTATGGAGGGAGAATTTTTTTTCTAAAAACTTCCTGCTCTCCCCCCCCCCCCGGATATCTTATGGTGCACCCCTTATTTGTGAACTTCATGTGAGGAGTTGAGGATTCAGAACTTCTGAATCAATACCTCAATTAGCCAGATACAGGACTTGGCACAGATTCCTTTAATAAAAGGCCCAAACCAAGGGTGGGGTGTGTGTGAAGCAATTTTATTGGCAATTTAGACGCAATAATTTCATCAATCAAACCATTCTCTCAGACTTTGATACCAAGGGGGGGGGGGCACTCCCATATGTCAGTGGATAGCGACTGCAGACCAATACACCCCCTTTTTTATCGCTACGCTGACACCCAATCACCTATTTTTCCACACCCTTTACACCCAATGACAAATTTTTCCACACCCTCAATGACCCATTTTTTCCAAGTCTTACACTTAATGACTCCCCATTTTTTGTCCTAGGCCTAATATGTCTAATTATTGCCTTCTTCACAAACCGAAGAGGCCTAAATACTAACGGAAAACCCACTTACAATATGGAGTAACACCATATTTTTTACCAAGTACAAATGTAAAATCAAATAATAGAAGAGGTTACTGATTTGACCAATAGGCACATCATTATCAAAAGAAAAAGTAGCCCAGAAATGTTTTGGCGACATGATTTAAGGTGCAATTCATAATTTTAATGTTTCAAAAAAATCATCTCTTTTCTAGCTAAATCAAAAGAAGATTACAACATAAACATATTCTGAAAATGTCACTGGATTCTGCCCATTTGTTTTCTAGTTACAAGCTTTTCAGCATTTTAATAATCCCCATAGGCTACTGTGTTGTAATTACTGTTGGGGCCCCGACAATAATTAGAAAAAGACACATATCAGCACTTTCCTCAAAATGCAACCACATTTGCAATAATAGTTTGGGGGTTGTAACATACCAGTCAAGAATTCTTTCTTAAATCTTGTATTAGATTCATCAGGATCGTTCATAAAAGTCATTTAGTTTGTTAAAGTTCTCAGAATACGAATCCAATATAAATGGTACTCACTCAGAAACTTTTCAACTCCTTTCAGGAGCCTTTTTTCTGAGTGAGTACCATTTATATTGGATTTATATTCTGAGAACTTTAACAAACTAAAGGATTCTTTCTGGCTAAAAACTCCATTTTGATAGAGGTGACCTTGAGGATGAAAAGTGGATTGCCCCTTGAGGATGAAAAGTGGATTGCCCCTTTAAGGTATCCTGCTATGACCTTATCAACAATATAATTCATGGTAAAACCATACAAATTTTATACACATAATACAAATATTCACACAAAAATACTGTTTACAAATAAGATAAAACAACTCCTCTTAAATCACGCCAATGTATATAATTTTAATTTCCTGCGACACCATTTCCTAAAAAACCTACCACAAAAACATTTTATCAATAATTTAGGCAATTAAATGGCAACCTATAGGTGACCTCTGTTTTTGAATAAATTTTACACATTACTAAATGCTTAAGTTACATCAAATTCATCAGACTGGCAGGCTAAGTGCATGGTTCAAGGCTTGTAGCAGAGTCTGTAGTTTACAAATGCTATAAAATCTGACCTATTTTTGAAAGGTACAATTCATGACTCTGATGTGATCAAAACCTTGCCTGTTTTCTGTCTAACTAAAAAAATGGGTACAGCATATTAAGGCATGCTGAAAATTTGACTTGCTTCAGATCATTCATTTTCAAGCTATGAGCTTTTCAGCCTTTTAAAAATCTCCATCTATAGGCTACAGTGTTAATTACTTTTGGGAGCCCCTGACAATAATTAGAAAGTGACATACTTTCTCTTTTTCTCAAAAAATACAAACTTATTCTTCCCATGCTGTTCACAATCTGTGCATTTCATACCAGAGATACTTCAAATTTCGAAGACTCTATTATTGTTAACAAGTTGTGAGCTCATCCATGGATCATCTTTTGAAGAACACATAATTGGTCAATTTTTTTGTAGATTAAGTACCCTTTTTACTGTACAAGATCATTTTTATCAACTCTATCTGATATATCAAATTCTATCAAAACAAAGTAAGGCCAAAGAAAAGAATAGTCTGTCTAAGCTTCCCGCGCACATAGCTTTTAAAAATCCAAATTTAGCGCATTTCTTTTTTTTTTAAAGGTTTATGAGAGATTTTCAGTTTTGTTCATCTTTTTTCCTACTACTGGAAAAAAAAGTTAACAGGCATGAGAATGAATTTTCATGAAATACCAAAAACCACTAATATGGTTAAATTACACCTAAATCATAAGTTATCTGAATTTGGAGTATTTTGATGATAAAAATATCTGAAATCAGATAATTATCTGAAAATTCTCATGCCTGAGTTAAATAAACGGCCGCGAAGCGGCAGCGAAAAAAAAAACAGTGGCCGAAAAATGCAATAAAAAAAAAATTAAGGGGTATTTCCACATCCGCGTAGCCCTTTTTAACTAAAAAAAAACACCGCATAGCGCTTAGGGTTTTGACCTTAAGTAAGCTGAGACAGAGTTCTTTTTTTTGGCCTAATTTGATGAATGTCAAGTATACAAGTGGTGAAACAAATAGTCTAATACAAAAATATATCTCTATTCTTTTATCTAAGCTTTAAGCATAGAAGCAACAACTTCAGTTGTTAAACTTGATACATAATTTGGCATAATTATCACGTTTACACACATTTTGAAACTCAAATTTCACTAAGAAAAATGCATTACAGATATATGAAAGCTGTTAAATAAACATGATTACTTTGCAACAAATAGTAGACGCTGCACAACTTACACGCCCTTCTTGTTCATCACGTTCCTGCTAAATTCTTTAAGATACAGGGGATTTACAGTGCACTATGTCCCTGATACGTAAGGCTTGGCGTCTAAAGACATTCGCTCTTCTGAGTGCATTCGCTAATACTACCGAGAAAACTTCCCTCAAAGGGGAAGGAACATTCGTTAACAAATATCTCGACATTCCCTACACTTCAGGTTGAGTGGAATCGAAGTTCGCTTCAAATATTATTGGGTTTGTTTATTGAATCATCACAGCACTTCAATATGCGCGAGTGACATTCTCTTTCATCGATTTAGACGATATCCGTGCAATAAGAGCATCATTTGCTCTCCGTTTTAGCGAACAAGTCAGAGCGAATATCACAAGCGAATGTCACTCGGGCGAGCGAATGTCTTTGAACGCAAAGCCTAAGCTAAATACCACACCAAGAACCCCCCATTAACCCTAAAAGAGCCGGGGGGGGGGAACGGAATCCGCCCCCCCCTCCAGAAATTTTTTTTATACCTCCGCCGGTTGTTATTTTTTGCGCTGAAACTTCTTGACTTTTTTCCTTAAAGCCTTGCGCTTATTTTAAGACCATTTTTGTGAAAATCGGACCTAGGGTTAGGACGTGGCATTCCATAACGGCATTTGCGATGGCTTTTCCATATCACTAACATGTTTTCTCTTTCGGGAAATCCTTCGCAAATTTGCGATGATCTCTCGCTTTTGCGATGAATTTAGAAGTTAGGCCCCTGAAGTGACAATTTGCCACTAAACTGGAAACTCATAGGTTTGTTCAAATCCTTAGTTTACGAATTGTTAACAAATGGTTTTCTCAGCTTTTGTAAAATTAGCATATGTATAAATTGTAATTCCTTTTCATTACATCCACCAGTCCACCTAAGCCTAATATTAGTGAGGTCTTTTCATGTTTACAAAACATTTGGATTGGGGAATTTACAATTTTTAATCAAACCAATCCGTTAACTATGGATTTGAACAAGCCTATTGACTTTACCTGCGCTGCATTCATTGCATTTGGTCCTTAATTGACAGATCTATAGCAGTTGATAAATCGTCTATATGATTGAATTCTTGTATATCCTTATCACTTGTAAGGATGTGCCGCATGTGGCTGCATACACTTTGAGAAACATTTCCAAAGTTTTTGTAGTGAAAAATAAAGCCATAAAGATTGTTGGTGACCCTCTATATAATATGCAAGACTACATATGATAGAGGGATCATTTGGTCGATTTCATCAAGATCCAACGCTACATCTACAACTACTGTTTGTCTTTTCAGTTTGATGAAAACAAATTCTCCAAGCAAAAAATCTCATAAATCCAGGGCATCTTTTAACATTGTAGCTACGTTGCGATTGTCATCATCATCATCTGTAAATATTGAGAAAATCAAAATAATCTAAAGTAAATAATTTGCTTTTATGATTGGATCAGGAAGAAAGTCTTCAGTGATTATTTGTTACAAAAGAACACATCTTCAACCCTTTGAACCCGACAAGCCGGTATGAAGCTTGGAACCCATGGTTGATGGGTCATAATATGCTCTTGTTTACTCGACAGAGGTGAAAAATTCCTCATATTTTCGTAAATTTGATCCCAATTTTCAGCAAGTGTGGCTTCGCCCATAGACTACAACGTAAATGTCAAATGTTGGACAACAAAAATAGTATTCTTTTGTGAATGCTGGTTATTGGAACAATTAAGACTACTGTAAAATGAAAAATTAAAGCAAGGGAAAATCAAAGCAACTTTAGGGGTTATATAGTGTTTTAACTTTCGGGTTGGCTAGGCCTATAGGTCAGCGGACAGATTCACATGGAATGGCCAGGGTTCAAAGGGTTAGTCTATCATAATTGGAAAAAATATCCTTTTCAAATGATCTTATACATGTAATAATTCACAATATAACTTATTAGCATAAAATAAAACAACTGTAAATGGGGTTCTTTTATATACAGTGTCTGTATTGGCTAAGATTCTGAAATGCAAATGTAAATTTTGTCAAAAAGGAGAGTCATATTTAGAATGGCAAACTGACTTTAGAGTTACAATGACTACAGCGTACAAATTTGAAAAGCTATAGGTAAAATTTGATAAAATTCACCAATTTAATTATTTCTACCTAAAACCTTACAAAGCCTACTTTATTCTGTACCTTTTCATTTTAAAAAATGAGTGATTTTATATTTTGAATTTTGTTTTCAACAGTTTTAAGGGTGCAGGGTGTGTTTTACTGATGACCCTTTCAAAAATTGATAACAGGGCCATTCCAGCAAAAATGTCACAAATGTAATTGACCGTTACATGGCTTAAGTCACTAATTTGGGGTTATAAACTATGACCCCATAGTCAGGCAAGTATAAATTGTAAGTAAAAAAGTAAGCTTGCACCATTATTATTACTCAAGTTACAGATATCAAGGGTGACATGCTGAGTGGTTAGAACATTGGTCACAAAACCCGGGGGGGGGGGGGCACTCAACTTTGAAAGTGGTAGATAAACCGGTTTTGAAATTTTTGCCGTTAGAGTTAAAATTTTGTAACTTTTCTCAAAAACGGGGTCAAAAGAACTGAATCATGCTGAAAATGGGGATCTAGTGAGCGGCCTGAAAAAGGGGGTCTTGACCGGGGTCACAAAATCATGGGATCGAGTCCCCAGCCCTGTTGCTTGAGCTCCAGAAAGCCTGATAACAATCTGGACGAAATGCTCAATCAAGCATACCTGCTGTATCGCTTGGTGCAGTGATATTGTATCGCTTCATGAAGCGTTGTAGATGTGAACCGCCCATTACACAAAATCAATACCTAGGGCAATTAAGTTGTCTGCACCAAAGGGTCACATAAGTAACTGTCACACTTCTTACAAATTTTTAAAAAGGTTGACCATTGCATTTATTAGCCAGCACTGATGGAAAATGCAACGGTCAATGTTTTTTTTTTTTTTTTTTTGGGGGGGGGGGGGGGGGGG
>JXSR01S048524.1:63116-76482 GCA_000969725.1 Ophiothrix spiculata
AAAATGTACATATTATTTTGGTGGTTGTTTTTACCCCAAATTTCAATATTTTTTTTCGGCCAAACCAAAAATCGCAAGAACCTAGGGGTTCAGATATAGTGTTATGGTATGATAGTGTATCACTGCATTTTTTTATAAATTGATCCGATGACCCATGAATCGCCATGTGGACCATTCTTACAGAGACTAACTGTTAAGGGATAAAGATCATTATAAAGGATAACTGGCTTTTTGTGCTTACCATTTCATCAGCAAGTATGCCACTGACGCCTTCTTTGTGTAGTAACGCCAGCCAATTCAATCCTATCATTTGGTATGCCTTCAATTTATGTCTGAAAAAAATAATTAAAATATAACATGCGTATGATTAGAGCTTATATTTTGTAGTTTGCACACAGGCACAAGCTCTACATGGATTTAATTACTGACTGCCAGTGCCCAAAAGTAACGATCAACTGTTTTTACAAGGGACCATTTATCTTTTGCTATTCCAGATTATTATGAGGAATATATTGTATCATAGCCT
Organism: Ophiothrix spiculata; assembly: GCA_000969725.1. NCBI lineage: Eukaryota > Metazoa > Echinodermata > Ophiuroidea > Amphilepidida > Ophiotrichidae > Ophiothrix > Ophiothrix spiculata. Next base: position 63,643 of record JXSR01S048524.1, read on the forward strand.
GAGCTAAAAATCTGTAAAATCTGTACCAAAGAGAGTGTATTGCAGAAGATCCTGCCATTAATTAATATTCCCTTTTCCACAGTCCATTGATGTACTTACTGGCTGGAAGAATGTTGATATCTGTATTTCTAACATTTGGCCAATAGCAAGGCTAGATGTCCTTTTGATTATATGTATGTAAATATTAAATTGAAGGTACACATTAAGAGGACGAGTGACAGTAAAAAGCGATGAGGAAATTTTGATTTTTTTTAAGCAGGAGGAAAATAACCCATCTGCTAAACTTGAGAGGACAAATATAAATTAAAAACCAAACTCACAAACTGTGGCTCGATAGGGATCAAAACCAATACACTATTAAAGTAAAAGGCAAGGAAATTAAAGCTACGCCAACCTGTCCTACCAATTTTTTAAACCAACAAAGACCCGTGACCCGTCATATCAATAGGTACCTTCAGGTCGGCATAGTAAATTAGGAGATACAGGCCATTGAAGCTGAGCATAGTCAAAAATCACGTTCAAGGTCGACTTTCTAATTTCATCAGAAACGTCACCGTTGAAGTTTATTCTATCATATTAATCAGGTTCCAACATCCAAAACATAAGAAAAATGTTTCAAAAACCGAGATAAAAATCCTTTCTCCATTCTAGTTTTACCAGTACAGAAACTTAATTTAAACTCGATTTTTCTCAGAACTATATTTTTCTGATTCAGTCCGATGCCTTTTGCCAATTTGGATGTAATAACTTTGCAATCGAACATCTAATAACCAAGAGTAACATGTCGATTAAAAGTTAAAATATAATCTTTCAGATGAGACCAAAAAAAAAAAAAAATAATTTTCATTTTGGGACCCTTATTTGGGTACCTTACGATATATATGACAGGACACATTTACTATGCACATACTCTGGGTTCAAAGGGCTAGGTTGTTCTGTGATATGAGCACCGCCATCTTCAGACTCCATCTGAGTGGAGATGATAGCCTGGATACGTTCTGCGATACACGCACACTTGTTCATCAGGAACACCACCACTTTACGTGCCTGTTTTTCTTCGTCAATTCTATCGACCGCATTACTTTGTAAACGAACTGTCACAACATTCAGCGGCGGCGCGTTCAAAGGAATGTTTGGATGGATTGATACATTATATTTAATGTAAAGACACGCCAATTTTATTAAAACTGTAAACTTCCGAATAAGAATGAGAATAAAAGATAAGATTTCTTGTTTTGCCTGTCATCTATCGTCTCATAATAATGGATGGGTGTGTACATTATTTTTTATCGTAATGGACACCCCCGCAGCTAATCTTTTATTCTCTAATCGAAATACCTACTCTGGGTTTAAAGTGCTAGGTTGTTCTGTGATATGAGCACCGCCATCTTCAGACTCCATCTGAGTGGAGATGATTGCCTGGATGCGTTCTGCGATACACGCACACTTGTTCATCAGGAACACCACCACTTCACGTTCCTGGAAGATCTCCTTAGCATTCCACACCAGATGTTCCCCCAAGCCTTTGGTCACTACCATTCTTGCCATCTGCAAATTGGAATAGAATTATTAAGACCTTTAATTTGTGTACCTACAATCAGGACAAAATGTGGTCATATTCAACTACGATACTAATTATGACGCGATCAAGGAAAATGAGTCACTCATGTTGTCAATTTTCAATTTTGATTTTAAATTATAATCTCATTAAGCATAAAAATTGCTACATTTTGATCCAAACCCATTAAAATTGTTTCCAGAGACACAATAATTCTTCGAAAAACAATAAAAAAACAAATGAATTTTCTACCTATTATTGGCATATCTCAAAATCAGTATTTCCGAAATCAGACTCTTTCCCATTGATCGTGTCACAACTGTCACTCATTTTTTCATTCATTGGTCTGTCAGGTAATACTAAAACATACCAAAACATTTTTGGGTCAGTCACTGAATTGAACACATTAATTTCTTTCTTTATACCTTGATGTTAGGGAAGGCATTTTACATTGAAACTCAGGTCACAGATAAAATACCTCAAAAGAACCAAAACACAGTTAAAACATCAATTTGGATGAACCATTTCGAAACGACCGTCAAAAAAAAAGTTGTTGTTTTCTAAAAATTTGCCTCATGATTTGTGAAATAAAAGTTTTAAAAAGTTGAATGGTTAAGACAAATTAATTTGAACAGTGTATTCAAAACTGCTGATTTATGCTAAATTACAGGAGAAGATAATTTGTCAATTTGAATTTTTGCTTTTAGCAGATGCATATTGTCAAGCAGACAATTACTTAGCATTTTTGAAGTGCAAAAACTAAATGTTGGATCCATATATGCATCCCTACTTTGACCACTGTTTTGTTTAAATTGCTATGACATTTTTCTATAAGGTGCGTTTACACGACAGAGGGTAACAAATTTGCAAATACAAATTTGCAACTCCAAAAGACTGATAGTAACGATAGTATGTGTGGCTAGCGGAATTTAGGGGTCAATTTGATTATATTACGACATTTAGGGGTATGATTTTGGATATTTTATGCCATTAAGGGTTGGAATTTGCTGTACATGATTACGACATTTAGGGTCCGATTTTGAGGTGCTCTGACGAGCATGCGCACCTCGGGATATATACCCAAAAAAGTTAATATTGGGCTATGTATTATGTAATGGAAAGCTATAGGCACATATACTCAGAGTCTACAGTTCCATTAGTTCAATGGGTACCATGACCGATTACGTTCTCCTGTGACATTGCAATACTTAAGCATAAGAAAGATTTTCTTCAGCACAGATCTTCTTTTGTTTTTGTTGTGATAGTGTCTAAGGGGTGCATAATATGTCTGTTACTTCATAATAAACTGGTCAATTTTGGGCTTAAATTTGGATTTTAGGAATAGCCATGGTTGCAACAGGCATACCAAGTAGATATGTTTTACAATACTCAAATGCCATGAATGAAGGTTGTCCCTTCCTTGGTATATATGTGGAACCTTGACAAAACCAAGGTATCTGGAAAAGCAATTAAAATCATCAAGCAGTTGGACAGAAATAGAACATGTTCTATGTTCATTCAACTCCACTTTCATATCCCCTGGGTGCTTGATTGCTTACCAAAACATATACACAATCAAGCATTTGGATAGCTCATAAATTATCAGGAGTTGGATGAAAAAATTGATGAAAGTTGCATCATGTATTATTACTTTAAGGGAACACTTCAAAAACTCAATTGGCCTTAAACTGCCAATCACGACCTGTTGGTAGCTAATGTTCTGAACAATAGCATCTACCCCCGGGGGGGGGGTACTGACATAGAAAGGTGATACGGGTATGTGCCGCCCTCAAGACCCCCTTTTCACGCCCTGTCTGCCGCTCCCCTAGACCCCCATTTCAAGCACAACCCTTAGTTCGCAAGCCTTTTCAAAAATTTTCAGTTCCCTAGCCTTATTTTTCAAAATTTAGTTCCTAAGACCCCCATTTCAAGCAAAATTTCGAAAATTTTTGCTTCCAGGGCCCAAATTTTGCCCAAAAAACTAGTTCTGAAGGGTCATTTTTTGGTCCCTTCAGTTCTCTAGACCCCCTTTTCAGAGTCAATCTTCCGTTCCCTAGACTAGGGTTTCAGATATCGGGGCCGCACATCCCTACCAAAACCAAAGTTGAGTACCCCCCCCGGGCATCTACCCAGAACCATCGGTTAAAGGCAGTTGACAGCTGGTTTGGTTTTGAAGTGACCCCTAAGGATTCCAAACAAGCCTCAAAATACTTTTTTTTTTACCGGGGCTATTTTAATTTTAAAATAGCCCCAGTCAATCATTTCATTGGGGCAATTTTGGGGATCACCAGAGCTATTTTTTAATATTCATAATTTTACGTCTAAACATCAAAATGTGACAAAATTAAACACAAAATTTTGAAGGACAATAGTGTTTGTTAATTCGTGTGCGACTGCCGAATTTTGCAACTTTTACACAAGCATGTGACAAGCATTTATCGGCACATTGATACATATTTTCGGACTTACCAAGGCAATAGTCAATCAAAAAAATGTCCTAGAATTATGATGATATCCATTAAGTTTTATTAATATGATCCAGTTTTGTTCTTGTACTCATGTTATTTTAAGAAGATCGCGTACCGCGGTCGGTCTGTAATCCATCGAATGTACATTGTTTTCCAATGGCTAAAAGGACATTGCGCGATCATTTCTCTGGTAAGAAATTGTGACGTCACATGCATTGCAATTTGTAAACAAACGGGCGTCGTGGAAAAATGTTCCTTGAAAATGGACCAAGAAAAACTAGAATAAAACTGAAATAAACTCAGTCTAAGAATGTTGTTTTTGCTTTAATTATAAGATATACATGTCTTGCTTGTAAATGTAAATAATATCAACAATATATTACATTTTAGTTATGGAAATGGTCGGGAATCTTGAGAGAAGCTGAGAAGCTCTGAATATAACAGGCATGCTGGAAACATAACGGGGGCGATTTATGTGCTTTTGAGAATTTTTTTTCGCCCTAGTTCGTCCATTTTGGAAGGCGATTTTCCTGAATTTGCGGGCGAATCGCCCGTCGCCCCGGTTTATTTTGAGACTTGATTCCAAATATACTTACCAAATCTTTAAAATCTTCAAAAGGTCTCATGGCAACAATCTTCTGCGCTTTCGTTTTGGAGCATTCATCAATACCGACCAACTCCTCAATCGTAGAATCGTTAAAGAAAGACACCACCAACTTATTAAACAACGGCATATCATCATCGTAGAGTTCCGCAGCATCACTATCCTCATCCTCCGCTCCTCCCGCATCCTCATCCTCATCATTCACATCCACAGGAGTCACAGTTCTTGAGTTGACCTCGGAGGTGACCTCGCTACTTATATCATCGTCTACAGGGGTCGAAGTTCTTGAATTGGCCTCACTAGCTTCGTCATCGCTAGAAATCGGAACCCGTGTTCTCTTTTTGTTATCGGAAGTTTGTTTACTATTTAATACTGTACCATCGTCGTCTTCATCGCTAGAGCTGACCATTTGTTTGATTCTACGTCTTACCACCTGTTTACATGATCTAGGTTTGGAATTGATAGGTTCAGATAAAACCGGTTTCGAATCAAAATAGTTTTTACTCGACATTTTCGTTTCAAATTCCTCAGGTATTGCAACAGCCCTAGGCTTCCTCCTCCTATTTGTTCCTTTGCATGTACTACTTTGTTCACTACTGGTGTAACTAGATTGAGAGAATGTTGATTGTGATGAATATTTGGATGATTCCCAGCTGTTTGTATCACTATTTGGACGGAGATGTTTCGGAGGGTTTGTTTTTGAGAACCACCCACTGCTGGATTCCTCTGTTGATTTGCTTGGTATACTAAACTCCTCATCTTCATCTGTGGAAAAGAGCGACAAAACCGGGTGTATCAATTTCAAATTCAAGAATCTGATATCAGCGTGGGAGATGTACAAAGATAATAAAGAGAGTGACTCCTAGTTTGGCAAGGGATTTTGTGTGTGGACGATGCAAGAAAGGAGATGGAGGGTCAGGGGAAGAGGTGGAAAAGTTGCGAGATGACGTGGAAATGGTGAAGGAGTTCATGTACCTGGGGGATAGAGTTAGCCTGGGTGGAGGATACGAGGCTGATGTGACAGCCAGAGTGAGGTATGGGCAGGTGAAGTTTAGGGAATGTGGAGAGATGTTACATGGGTAAAGATTTCTTTTGAAGATAAAAGGAACGATGTATAAGAGCTGTGTGAGATCGGTGATGTTGTATGGCAGCGAGACGTGGTGTCTGGGCGAAAATGAGATGGGAATATTGAGGGTGGAGAGAGCGATGATGAGATCGATGTGTGGTGTGAAGTTGAGGGATAGGAAGAAGACTGAGGACTTGATGCAAATGTTGGGTGTGGAAGCAGTGGACAGTTTGCGTTGGTATGGGCATGTGCTGAGGAAGGATGAAGGGCATGTTCTTAAAAAGGCCCTTGAATTCGTGGTGGGTGGTTTGAGGAGGAGAGGGCGACCGAGGAAGACTTGGAGGATGCAGGTGAAGGAGGAGAGTAAGAGGGTTGGGTTAGGGAGGGAGGACAAGTTGAATCGGGTGAGGTGAAGGGCAGTTGCCGCGGTTGTGAGGTGAATCCGGCCATCCCCGTGATAGGGATAAAACTGGATTTAAAATCTTGGCTTACTATTATACTACTACTACTTAAATGAAGAGAATAATCTTTAAATTGCAATTATATCCCAAACAAAGCAAATTTTACTTAAGCTGTTAGTTTTGATAAATTTTTAGTAACTTTACTATCAAATCTGTGATTGTCTGCTTAAAACCCCCCCTTTAAATGTGCAGGATCAATGACAATTAAAGGTTCGTGACAAACTGGCCCCTTCGTAAAAAAACATCCTGGTATATTAAAGTCTATCTTCTAAATAAGCTCCCTGAAAATCGCGTCCAGAATATTCAAACAATCAAGCTTCTACGCAGTCCATGCGTACGCGTAATTCAGAATTTAAACGAATCATAAGGTATATGAATTATGCATTAGAAAAATTGAACCCTTTGTTAACGTTGCTTGGGGTCAAGAGGTGGTTGTAGCTAAAGATGGGTTTTGGTCTTACGATGGGCGAACGATGCATTTTAACATTAGCGAAATAGACCCCAGGTCTTCATTTTGTGCCCTTGTCTTCAGCAAACCTTACCTGAGGATTCTGTCTGACTGTCTGCATGCTCTAGAGTCTGAATGGCTTCAAATAGTGACCAGTCAAGAGCTACCAGTGTGTTCAGAAGATCCTGTAGAGAAACGATAAGACTGGAAGAATTAGATTCTAGAGATTGCTTCTATATTGAGGTAAAAACTTGGTTTGGGACCAATTTCACTAACATTTAGCGATAGTCGCTAACCCCGTTTTGATCGCTATCTCCAAAAATGATCGCTAAATTATTAAAAATACCAGCTATTTAGCGCTTATTTTTGGATTTAGCTATCAAAACGGGGTTAGCGACCATCGCTAAATGTTAGTGAAATCGGCCCCTCAAAAACTCTTTCGGAGTCAGGGATGCAAGGTTGAAAGTCATTGAACCTGAAATGTTTTGAAATGAATAAAAATTGTGGGAAAGACCCCTATTCCTATTCTTTTTAGATTTTCTTACAAAATAAGGAATTTTCGGTAAAATTTCCTGGAAATAGTCAAAAAGTCAGGAAATATCCTAAAAATTTGCAACCCTTAAAGAGTTTTACACAAGACTAATTTTTTAAACAATATTTGATGTTAGGAATTAAAAAGTTCAAATCTGTGGAATAAAAGGTAGATTTTTGAGCATTGTACTAACTAGAGGGGAGCGTGGCCGAGCGGTTAGAGCACGGGTCTCGTAATACAGAGGTTGCGGGTTCGAGCCCCGGGCCAGGCGGTTTACGTCTCCTTGTTTCCTTGGGCAAGAAACTTTACTCTAATTGCTCCGTGGTTCGGATAGTCACGTTAAGCCGTTGGTCCCCTGTGCGAATGCTCCTTCTTGGGGCGCTGCATACAGTGTATACCTGGTGAGTCTATCACTTTCTTTTTGATCCAGGTGTCAAATAGGTCCTGGCATTATTTACCCTTTTCCTGTCATAGGGCGCCCTAAATTACTGTCAGCTCAGGCGTAAGACATCCCCAAGATGCCCTAACTAACACTTAAGTATAACTATTCTCACTGCCTCTTACCTTCAAAAACACTTTCCCAGGCAATGTGTACAGTTCATACAGGTGTATTATGCTGAAGTCTCATTGAATTATGTAGAATATTTTTAAAGATAATTTGAATTTACTTTAGAAGTCAGTTTAGAGGTAAGAGGTAAAATGCCTTCAGCCTGGGGCGGAAAAAGTGGTGAGACTGGAAAGGGTTAAGCTAGGAAAATAACAAAATCCTTTTAAAGGAGGTCTAGTCCAATCCTTTCAAAACAGATATTACGCTCGGCTCCAACGTCTCATCCAAAATAAGACGCCGGTTACCACTAATCTATCTAAGCACGTAATTGGCCCGTATCCTGAAGGCATTTGTTTTCAGCGTCAAACACATAACATGTGTTACGCATTGGTGATTGTGCAAATTTCTTGTAACGCGTTAAACGTGGTGCGTGTAAACATCACCATTTAGTCAACCTCTTCACAAAAACCTTCCACTCATGAACGATTGCCGTGTAGTTGGATAGGGCGAATGAGCTGGCAAGTTGTGTAATGCTAATGGTCAAAATTTAGACTAATGATGATCACCCGTTACCTGTGATGATTGGCAGTTTGAGCCGTATAGTGAAGCGCCCACATCGAGGGTACCAGCACAAAGAGAGATGAGCAATCTTTGTTATACTTTGATCAACACTAAATAGGCAGGAATTATGAGGTGTTTCTTCATCTGCGAGTAAACATAATCCCAATTACACGCGCCCCGTAGATACTGATGTACGAGTCACACATACAATGCGCGCTGCGTCTCCTGCAGTTGTGCTGTGTTCAGCAACGCACGCGCTTAGAATCTCTATCAATTCCCGATGTGAAGAGGCCCGCCTATTTGGTGTTGATCAAAGTATACATAGGACATATCCTTTCTAAGGGGCTGCTTCAAAACTGAACCGGTTGTGGCCGGTTGGTATAGTTCTGATCAATATGAACCCATTCAAAAGGTTCTGGAACCTTTTGAATGGGCCCCTAAATTGCCTTTATATTTGACTACAACAATGATGAAATCATGAGAGAACAAAATAAATGCAAAATGCTATTTGGACTTATGGTACTGAACAGGTTAAGTCTGACAGTATCACAAGCATCATCCTTTGGAAAAGGGCAAGTTTTTAAGCCAGGCTAATTAAATGAACCGCAAATGAAAGATGTCACATAAAAATGTGTATACATAGTTAAGTTTATTTCACATGTAAACTTAAAGGGGCAATTCATGATCCACTTTTCACCCTCAAGGTCACCTCTATCAAAGTTGAGTTTTTTAGCTTATTAGAATCTTCAAGTGGTATATGTTACGATCCCCAAACCATTCTTTCATATGAGCTTGCATTTTTGAGAAAAGTGAGAAAATGTGTCATTTTCTAATTATTGTCGGGGCCCCGACAGTAATTACAACACAGTAGTCTATGGGGATTTTCAAAATGCTAAAAAGCTTGTAACTTGGAAACGAACGGTCGGAATCAAGTGAAATTTTCAGTCTATATTTATGTTGTACTCTTCTTTTTATTTAGCTAGAAAAGAGGCCACATCAAAATCATGAATTGCACCTTTAAGTTTCTCAGTCAAAATTAGTCATGAGACCACCAATTGCAGGGTACGGATCGCGTTGGTAAACAACTGGCACTCTGGATGTTTATTTACATAATCTGAAGAATTGTGATGCCGACTTTAAATCTGCACTTCTTACCATCAAGTGCAACTTTCACTCAGATAGATATAATACCCAGCTTTTTAAATTACAAATAGTCCACAGGTGTTGCACGCATGCTTGAAAAAAAAAAAAAAGGAGACAATAACTCGCCCTCAATGAACAACAAATATGACATCCTTTCCCATATAGTGTTAACATAAAAAGAGCATGGATTCTTCTTTTTAAATTCCTTGACGAGAGCACTTACATCTCTAGATCGATTAGGGAACCTCTTCTGAATATCCTCCAGGAGTCCTTTTTGGTTTTCATCCAGCTGTGTCTGTTCCGAGTCCTCTTCACCACTACTATGCTGTGTCTGTTCCGAATCATTGACGTCTTTACTGAGCTGTGTCTGTTCTGAGTTTTCTGCATCGTTACTACGCTGTGACGACTTTTCTGAATCTTCCACATCATTACTGCTCTCCATTCGCATAATTCGTCTGTAAAGGGAAAGGAGACATGCATTACAATCAGGGTTGTCACCATGACGGGCGGTGCTGGGCGGAGCTAAACGGCACTAAGACCCTGGAGCACAATTAGGCCACAACTTTGTACTGCTGGTCAAAGATGGCGACCGTAGGCTTGATCATGCACCTCTAAATAATTTCAAAACATGTTATATGATCTTGAGGTGAACAATCAAACCTACGGTCACTATTTTGGAAAATTAAAGCTGTGGCCAGGTTGCAGCCGGCTGTACAAAGTTGTGGCCTAATTGTGCTCCAACGCCTAACAATCTCCACTCCGCACTCAGGGTCACTTAGAGCTTTTCCACCTAGCACAAAGCTCACATTTCATGCCATCAGTGGAAAAAATCCTCATATTTCGCTTTCATTTTACCACTTAGTCAGGAAATGCATTTAAGTGTACTGAATTGCATCATTTGAATGTCATTTGTTCAAAAATCTCTAAAATCTGAGCACTGAGCAGGGTATCGACTACCACTGTTTACCCAGCACTTTGCCAGGATTCACTTTGTTCCGTCCATCACTAAACATATCCTGGTTGTCACCCAGACTACAAATCAAAGACAGATACTAAAGCAAGGATGTTTGATGGTAAAAAGCTATTGATATAAACATTAAGAGAGATTGAGACAATCAGATGTTTTTTCAATAGAGAGGATACCTACAATAACACTCTGTGGACAGTCAGTTAAAAGTCGGAGAAATGTGTTGATTTGTACATTAACTAGGCAAAGATGCCTTAATTATCTCGTAATAAAATTACGTTACTGGCTCTATTTCTTCTGGGAAAAGTTAAAACTTTTTGATACCCCATCATACACTCGCCATGCACTATCGTATTATCCCGGGATAAAAAGAAAATGTATTTCAAAGAATGAACTAATTCTGAGAATCTTCAAATACCTGAATGTTTTCTTCATAGCACCTGCTGCTAATGGAGACAATTTCATCTTGATTGTCAGTGGTTTCCTTGGCGGTGGGGTCGAAGGTTGCGCTGCGGTTTTGGTGTCCTCTTCATCCGAGTCGCTTGTTATATCTATAAACTCTGCTTCTTTAGTTCCTTTACCTGTAAGGTTTCAGAATTATGCTGTCCTGTAGCTTTCATTTTATTAGATATGGGGGGGGCGCTTCAAAACGCAACCGGCGGTCTGGGCAGTTGGCATTGTTGAGTTTTGAAGTGATCCCTAGGGTCATTTCAGGATGTTGGCTATGTCCGGTAATTTCACCGCTTAGAATTCTGAAATTCGCAAAACCATCTTAACATTTATTTTTAAATCTTAACATTGATTTGTACGTATAATGATGAACGTTAAGGGCAGCCACAGTTCAAGTTGGGTAAACAACCATCGCAAAACCATCTTAACATTTTTTTTTAAATCTTAACATAGATTTGTGCGTATGATGATAAAGGTTGAGGGCAGCCACAGTTCCAAGTTGGGTAAGATCGCCATCATTAACATGAATACTGAAAAAACTTATGGTATAATAGTAGTAACATGTGTCTATGTACGAACTTACCCAAAGAGTGAATTTACCCAACTGCAATATGCATGGCTAGTGTGGTGACATGGTTAACTTATCCTATGGGTAGTGAACATACCCAACCAACTTACTAGAAAATGTCTGTCTTTTTTCTAACAAGTTAGGGTGTCAATATCTAATTTGAACTTATGGGGTGCTTCCTCAGTATATATAGCACCCTGAATCATCAAAAATATATTGTTTGTTTCATCACATTGAAGAAAATTGTATTTTGATGATGTGACTTTTTAGAAATGGAGTGAAATGCCCTGAAATGACCCTAGTTTGATTTTGAATAAAAGTAGGGAGATCAGACAGAGTTGACATCACATTCTGATGTTGTGCATATTTCTGGAACAAATGATTTAAGTGTTGTGGTTTATATCCAAAACTTTTTAAAGTACTGCTACCTACATGTACACCTAGCAGGACACCTAGTCTGCACACATCTATGTTTGTGTGGTGATGTCATTTGACAAGTTTGTAAAGTTAAATACATCCATCATCTGATCTCATACTTTTATTCAAAATCAAACACCTGTTAATTTGGCTTAGGCCAAAAAAAAATAATTGTTTGATTGGCGTAACATAGAAAATAAAATAGGGTAGGTAGGTTGGATTTTTTTTTTTTTAATAATTTTTTTTATTTTCTAAGTCTATGTTTCACATACAAGAACACAATATATATGGCACATATACAAAACATCTTCACTTTTTCTGTAACACAACTTTTATTTGTCATTTTGAATGTCCTACAAGCCATATCTTGGGCTCCCATGAATCGATTCCCATTAAATTGGGGATTTGGAGGTTTTTTACCATGCTCAAAAAAAAAAAATATCTAGGGTCGGTGGTAAAATTAGGGTAGGTCGGGTTACGCCAATCAAACAATTTTTTTTTTAGGCCTTAGCACAGAAACGGTCAGGGCCGTACGAAGGTATGCAAGCCAAGGGGGGCAAACACATTTACCGTCCCGAAATTCATGTTTCGTCCCGATGTATATACCGTCAATTTTGCTATTTTCAGCCAAAAAGCGATATAAAACCTTGATATTTGTGCTAAAATTGCCTTATTTTGACTACAAATTTGCAGGACAGTAAAATCGGGACGGTAAAAGTATTTAACTATCGTCCCGATATTTTAATTTTTGTCCCGCCAGTGTCCCGATTTTTCGAGCCAGGGGGGGGCGAGTGCCCCCCCTGCCCCCCCGCTTCGTACGGCACTGGAAACGGTGTCGGACACGAGTGAGCTGATATCAGAGGTGTTGGATACAATTTCAAAGTATTTATCCCGGGCTTTAAGCGTACTTTCTGGCTTACTGTATCTTGCACTTTAATATATCGCAGTCTTACACGTGTGTCATTTTTATATTCACGCATAAGACCATGCACGTTGCTCCTGACGACGCAGGGCCTGAAGCGCACAGTGCTTAAGGTATTAGTCATTGCT
>JXSR01S048524.1:79783-90315 GCA_000969725.1 Ophiothrix spiculata
TAATTTTGAACATAAAAATGTTTTACAAGATACTATTAAGCCATTATAATGAAAATGTAGTATTTTGGTGGGAATTTTGGCGGCCATTTTGGATTTATGCTAATTAGGCTACTTTCCGGTGTCGGATTTTGTCGGATTTTGGATATAATGTTCATAGGGACTATACAAAAAAGTTGAAACAAAAAAACCTTCTGTTGCAATTTGTTCCAGGTTCATCATAAGTTTATTGGACTAACCCCCATTTTTTATTTCAGAAATGTGATCAGCACATATGAAAACACCATATATCAAAAAATTTGAAAAATAAATAGAGGAATTCTATCTGTGCTAGGCCACCTTAATAAAGAATACACTGTGAAAAGCACTATTTTTAGAACTGGTACTCATTTTAATAAAGTTTTAAATTTTGTCCAAAACAAGTACAAAATGTGATTGGAAACAGAATTAACTCAAACAAATCAAATTTTGTAGGCCTACCTTTACCTTTAGAGCAAGTATGAGATGTATGGCCATTCTGCATAACAGGTACACCAAATACAGGGCTAGATGGCTGTGCTACAGGCTTGCATGGGCTGGCATCGGTGTCAGATGACTCGGATACCAACCGGAATCTCCTGAAACATCAAAAAAGTAGAAGCAGTTTTATGATAAAGGTATGACCTACATAGAGGAAAAAAAGAAAACAGCATTGATGTTGCAATAAACTTGGCCTACCTATCCGAGTCGCAGGATCCAAGGAAACGATTCATTTAATCGTTTTTTAAATTTTTTGAATTAGGTTTATTTTGACACATGTTGTGGGTTCTTTCGAGTAGGAAACAATGTTTTCAACTGAATAATAGTTTGGCGCTATACCAAATTATCTAATAGCAAACATAAGGCAAGCAATGGTGAATGTATGTTATGAATGTCAGTATCTAGAGCTTAGAAAGCGCGTGATACGCAATATGACATGGCGATTTGAGCCTGAAAAAAAATTGTTACCTTGCCGTTCAAGCTCATTTTAGTTAAAGATGATGCACATGAAAATGTAAATGATAGACTGTATTTGGTGAAAATTCACAAAAAATCCAAGAGAAATGTTGATTGAACACATGTACGGTTAACCATTTGAAAAAGTTTATAATAAACATTTACGGCAGTTCCGTTTGTATACATGTTTACACGTGTACACGGTCCCAACATTACAATATACCACAGAGTGAAAATAACCTTAATAATCACAACACTACAATATGCGTGAGTGACATTCGCTCTAATCGATTTAAACGATGTTCGTGCAATGAGAGTGACATTCACTCTCCGTTTTAGAGAACTAGTCTAGAGTGAATATTAACTCTTTCACTCCGGAATAAAATGTTCAAAATCCTTCCTATTTGGACAGCAAGCCGCTCAGAGCAGCTCACAGACACCTAACTTTATGATAGCATATGGTAATTTTATAGCGCCAGGGTTGTTCTCTTTGCAAAAAAAAAAATGATGACGCTAGATAGCTCTTTGTTTTAGCTGCTTGTTGGCAAATTTTCAACCAATTTGGCCTTGTCTGGGCTTGTAGTTTCTTTTTTAGAGCAATTTCAAAACATTGCGTCGAATTAGAAATTTAGAAAAAAACGCTTTTGTGAGCCACTGTGAGCGGCTTGCCAGAGGGAAAGAGTTAAGAGGAATGTCACTTGAGTGACCAAATGTCTTTGGACCCAAAGCCAAAGCTAAATTCCACATCAAGCATCCAGACCTTCAGGCATCATTTCAGGTTCTGGGGTTTAAGGATGGGCCAATCTACACTTAATCCATGAGCACCAGGATGACTTGTTTTGACCCTACTTTTTCCTCCAATCGATGCGATTTTTTCACCCTGTCTTCCTCAATTTGGATATATTCTTTTTTAAAAATTTTAGGCCTAACAGTTATATATGACTCCCCGATAAAATACTGATGCGAATGTATGATTAACTGCTATCAATTCTGACGTATTGATATCAATAAACATTTAAGTATCCATATTTAGTAAGTCGTTTATGACATATTTATTGTTTCTTTACTAAATAAATCGATGGGTGTGCAACAAATCGTTCTAAGCCAATCAAAAGTTGCCATTTACCAAAACAATTTTTGACAAAAATGTAACACCTTTAAACTAAGCTTGTATTATACCGTGTTTTTTCTCTTACGTTACACGGTCGGCTTTAGACAAAAGTGCACCGGTCGACCGGTCTACGATCGAACTTCGGAAAACAACACCAAAATTTCCCGCTTGCACTTATCATGTATCCCCCATAAATCCTGATCGATGAAGGAAATAGTAATATTTGTTTCCTGATTGTATTGCCTGATTTTATACAGAGAAATATGTCCAGATTGTTGTCATTTTGCGGTGTTTATTTTGTTTATTTTTCTGCCTGATCTGCTTGGCGATCTACTTCCTGTTTATGTCGTCCATTTGTCGGAACATTGACTCTGGACTGTGCAGTTTCGATGTGTGATGGCGCTATAACGAATCTGCAACGGTGGCCAAACTTTGAAGGGTTGCGGCGAAACCCGGGCAAAACTTCCAAGATTTGTACGGTATTGGTGATTGATTTCACAAAGTTATTGAATGTTTTTAAGATAAATAGTAGTAAGTTTTTATTGTGGGCTTCGAAAGAGGTAAAAAAAGAATGAATTTTACATGTTCAATGAGTTAGTAAACGTACTGGTTGTAGTATAATTTGGTTTTAAAAAACTACAGCATTTAATTTTTTGGTTTTTTTGTTTTACGTGTTTTCGTCTACCGCATATTTCTTACGTAACACGAGTCTTGCGTTCGTGTAACGGTTCACCGCGTTTCGTTTACAAGCTTACTTTAAACGTTGCGTTCGTGTATTGTTGCTTTCACGTGTTGATAT
This sequence comes from Ophiothrix spiculata, assembly GCA_000969725.1. Classification (NCBI taxonomy): domain Eukaryota; kingdom Metazoa; phylum Echinodermata; class Ophiuroidea; order Amphilepidida; family Ophiotrichidae; genus Ophiothrix; species Ophiothrix spiculata. The sequence goes on from JXSR01S048524.1 coordinate 82,666, forward strand.
GCCAAATACGGTCACAATAATGAATAATTAATCACAAAATATTAATAATGGTAATTTATTTAAAAACTTTGCATACCTCCCGAAAGCAAAATTTAATGCTGTCATTTTGTTTTTCCGCTAAGACTGAAGTTCACGTACATTTACTAAATATAATGACATAACATTCCAAAAACAACACGTTTTATCAACAGTACTGATTATCAATAATTATCAAATTACAATCATCCTTAAATCAATAAAATTTTCAGAATTCTTACCGTTTACACAATCCAGATAAAAATATAATCCACAGCGAGAAAACCATTACACCAGCGTTTCTTCTTTGTGCAGACCGCGCCGACTGTCGCGACAAAGTTTAGTACGTGTGATAAACTTAAGTTACGCGCAGCTTGCAAATATGCGTTACGCGGCTGCAATCACGGCGCGCTGAAGCATTGCGTAAACAAGCAATTTAACTTGTGGAAATATAATGATGTAGGCCTAAAAGCCATATGATTTATTTCGGGAAAGTTGAGGACAGGAAATATGTAAAAACAAACAACATTGACTGGTATTGTTAACAATGTAATTGTTTATGCGTAGGCCTGCGTGAGTGCTAGTAGTTTACATTTTCTTGCTCCAATTTGTTTTTCTAATTCGATTTTGTCGAGATTATGGATCTTATTGAATGTTCTAAGTTCCGAAGTAAGCCAATTACTTACTGACACTTATATAATATCTTTGTTTCATTTCTGCAGTTTACAATGATGTATCCAATGTATTCTGGTGCATCTAAGTTTTTTTTATATTTATTTTGAGTCTACCCTATACCGAATTTTTTTTCAATATTTATTTTGAGTCTACCCTATACCGAAATTCCGCTTTTATTTTATATACATGTGCATCCTCACTTTCTTGGGGTTTTGTTAGCTTTAGGCCTAATCCAGTGCCGTATGCAGTCTATGCTTCGTTTAGTTTATCGATGGCGAATGTCTTATGTAGACATTCGACAACAAAAACATTTCTATTTAGGAATTAAATTATCTTCAAGTCATGTACTTGATACGCCAAAGGTGTCTGATGCCATCAATTGAGTTTTTATAGGCCTACAGGAATGTTTTTGTAAGGCAAAATTGTTCGTCAGTTTTCCTTTTCGTTAATTCCTCTATGTAGGAAAAGCTGCACACCCTTTTCAGTTAGGCCTATCATAACCCTTTTTGCTTTTTTTAAAACCAAAATGCTGAATGAGAGAGTCTGGCGATGATTAGATTTTCCAACCACCGCAGTGTCGCTGCAAGATATCTATTTACTATTTTCTACACATCGGAATATTGAGTAACGAAATGGTCACATCAGTAAAAAATAAAGATTTTAATTCTGCAAATTTGATTTATGACGAATTCTAGTCTTTTTGTACAGTAAAGTAGATAAAATAGAAGAAATCGCTGGCATATCTATAGACACATCAGAATTTTTATGGAATTTTATATAGGCCTATATATAATCATTTCATAAATATAGGCCTATATGCGAAAAGAGGAGAAAATGATTTTTGACTACACAAGTCTACCAAGTGCTTTGCTTAATCAGTACTTGACGATTCCCTGATCCTATTTGTCTATAATCGGCCCGATCCCGATTTTATTATGAATTTATCATAGCACTAGAAAATCTCTTTCAACCTAAAAAAATATACACCCACTGTATACTGTATAAAATTAAGTAATTGCGCCAGCTACAGTCGAGACTTAATAGCTATTTATAGTAAACAACAAGGCAACCTTTTTCTGTGTTCTGTGTTGAGCAGTTTAATTTTACATCGTTTTCCTACCATTTAGAATGAGGAAAATTATAATTTTGATCAAGTTTGTAGTGGCGAGGACTTTCGTGGAAAACTATAACATAATAATAATAGTTAGTAAGGTAGATAACATTAGGTTAAAACGAGGCAGAATGCTTGCATTTTTATTAATGGATACTTCCACACTACTTTTTCATGCCGTAATAATGGATCGGTTGTCGAATCTGCAGAGTTCCTGTGATTTTGCCGATCCCGATTCGCTGCCATTCTCGCCATAATCGGGCCAATTTTGGATCGGGCCGATTGAATCGGTCCATCATTACTGGGGTTACTCTACGAGTGCTGAACCTAAGCTTGATCAGAAAACACAATACTGCGGCAACTAAATACCTTTTTGCTCCTCGCTTCACATCTGGCCCATCAGTCGCTGCATCATTTCTTGATCCACCTGCTGTCCCCAGTGTTTGTTTCAAGACATCTTGTTCTGGAAATTTTGGGCTTGCGTATGGGCTACCTATCATGGAGGATGGAGTCTCTGGAATACAGCTAATGTTGGAATCTAGATACATAGAATGTCAAACAAAAACAATAACTTTACGTAGCTCTAGACAAAATTTGAAAAAAATCCATGATTTTTCCCCCACAAAAGGGTAATTTCACACTAGAGGTCTCACCTAAGTGACTTTTAGAAGTTAAAATTGTGGCTGAAAAGTTATTTTACTTTGAAAGGAAACATATTCAGCTATTAGGAACTGTTTTCATTTTTCTCAAACAGTGCCCAGATTTTTTTTTACACACACTTGAAGTTGAGGAAAATTTGAGTCAAGTTTTTTCCTTAAATTTAGTCATTTTTAGATAATATAAATTCAGGTGTATGCTATTAAAAGTCAATATAAGCTAGAGAGATTATTTTTATCATATACCGTATTTGTAAAGTTGAATACCTCCCTTAAACACAATTACAAACTTCAGCCACAAAGGGGAAGTATGACAGAGTTCTTACTATCTGAAGTTTCAACTTGGTACCCCATCTGGGTTGTCCCGTCTGTCACAAAAAAAAAACATGAAAAAAGAACTTTGCGTATTTTTTACAAACAATAGTAATTTTTCTTCAAAACTGAACTCCTATCAAAAATACATATTTAAATTACGGTAATAATGAATTTGAAAAGGGTTGCAAATATACAACAAATTTTAGAAATATTTAACTCAAGAAATCAGTATTCCCTATACTTTACCATGTATGTACCGCATACGCCTGCTCCGTCATCCCGGCTATTCCAAGTTCAACCCATTGTTTTTTTCAAATTTATAGGTCTATTAAAACCAAACTCTCACCATACAAACCAAGTTTGAGCTTTAAAATGAGGTTTATAAATTAGCTTATTATGACAAGGAGTTGTAAAGATACAGTCTATTTTTTGAATGGCCATCCGGAAAAATTTAACACCGGCACCTTTTTTGGGTGCCCACCTGATGACATGCAACCATATGTTACACATACAGAAAATACTAGAGTACCCATCTCTATACTTTGATCAACACTAAATAGGCGGGAATTATGAGGCTTTTCTTCATCCGCAAGTAAATATAATCCCACTTACACGCTCGCCGTAGATACTAACGCGCAAACCACACGTACAACGCGCAATGCGTCTCCTGCAGTTCCTATGTTCAGCTATGCGCACGCTTAAGTTATCTGTATCAATTTACGGTGTGAAGAGGCCCGCCTATTTAGTGCTGATCAAAGTATAGCTATCATAGCATGAATCCTCACATTGTTTCTTACCATTTCCGGCACTGGATCTGTCTGGTGTCCTGCTCCCAGGTGGCTTCAGTAAACAGTCAAAACTGTTCCTTTCTGGCTTCTCATCTCCGCTTGGTTTGAACTTCTTGGCGGGTTGTTTCCGGAACTTATCCCACATAGACATGCTGTCAAGAACAGGATAAGCTGTGCCTCCCTTGCTTGGAATGTGTTTGACGAGTTGAAAAATATCTACATTTTAAGATAAAATTGTTTATGGGTAGTACAAGTTAGAAATGATTGAACATCAAACATTGATCATGAATGGAGCATACCTATCAAGTCTCCCGATTTAGGCGGGAGTCTCCCGAATTTTGGTAGTCCTCCCGCCCTCCCGATCGGGGTTTTCATTTTAAGCCAAATCTCCCGCTTTTTGAAAAATTCTACTGCATTGTCCCGCTATAGCGTGAAAACTTCCTATAGGTGGCAATGCGTATTGTTGTATTACAGAAAAAATGATAGAAACGTTTTAAAAACTATATTTTGTGTCCAATTTTGGATCAGAAATTGAATTATGAGATCGTTATGAGTCGTATGTGCGCTTTAAAACTTAAAACTGTTCAAAATGTTTCAGGGTGTACCTTTTTGGCCTCATATGTTTGTTGTCCATAAATCTTACTCTTTATGGAAGTCTCCCCCATCAGAATTTAAGAATGTTGATAGGTATGGAGTTTGTCTGTGGATGACCACAGCTGGTACTCCTAACAATGAGTTATTCTTTCAGTACTTACAAACTACAAGTCTAACTCATAGAAAGCCGTATAGGAAGTGAATATACACGTGTGCATTTATCCCCCTAAAAAAATAAATTTACTCACCAAATTAGTGTCATACGGTAATTATTTGTTCATCTGGGGTAGGACTACACTGTACGTTGAAATTCATTAGTAGGCAAATTGTCAAACGTAAAACATGAAATTTGGCTACCATCGAGTCAGCTGCAAATTTATCGTCAATTCTGATTCAACCTAAAAATGACCTTTATAGCATGCGTCTCTTAAAAACTAAAAAATGTTGGTTCCTGTTTGTGAGTATTGAAATAATGTGAACATGTATGATGTTGTAGAAGAGATTATATTTTATGACGTCACTTATGAATTTTTTTATGGAAATATCGTGATAAAAAGCAAAATAAAAAACGTTGAGAAAGTAGGCAGAGTGTGTTTTCTCGGAAAATTACTTTAATTTGAAGGTAAGAATTAATGTTTAAAAATATCAAGTAAGATATAATTGAATATGTATAGGATCTATTAGCGATTACGCGAGCTCAGATTGTTTGCTTTCTTGGATCACATGATTTTAGGAAGAATTTTCAGCTCCCATCAATTGGAGACGTGTTGCGACAGAGTGGTTGGGGAAATCTTGATGGAAAAACACAATCTAAGGACTATCCTTAGATTAAGGCAAGCTTACATATATCTCAAGTTTCACAAAAAGTCACTATTTTGACATTGCAAGTTTTTAGAATCAAAACACTCGACATTTGCAACTTGCCTGTATGTTTATTACATGGTGCTCAACATCAGAAATGGCATGGGCAGATTCTCTAGAACAATGTGCACACTTTCTCCCTTCCTTCTAGAAAATCACCCAGCCAGATACGTTAATCTTTTTAAAATTTTGGCAGCGCTTTTTGGATAAAGCCACACGTTCGTTGAATGACCTCATAATTACATAATTAATTAACCTCTGTCAAGCACTCTTCCCAGACGATATACCACTTTTGTCATTTTGTAGGTGGACTGTTTCAGATTGTCAATGATGAGCTTACACAACAATACCGAATGTGATATCAAAGTTTCCCAGAAACAAAATGGAATATAGCGAAACATAATGACCTTTGACTCTAAGATGACGCATGGTTCATGATCAGTTGACAGTTGTTTCGCACAAGATCAGAGGGCATTTGAGAGCTAATGTACCTAGCTGGCCCAAGGCCCCAGGAGGGGGAATTGTGAATTCCCCAATTATCGCCTTGTGAACATACGCTGACAACAATCCCAATTTGGTCTTTTATTTTATTTATAATTTTATGTTGCTGGGATGGGAAATCATAATTACTTTTTTACGGATCATGACATGAAAAGCAAGCATGCAAGGCCAAGGCCAAGATGTATAGACCTTTTCTAAATCTATTGGGAAATCTCCGGATCATTGATCACATGGCCATTTTTTCAACCAATCACGTACAAGCTCATTAGTATGCACGATTTTGTCAACCAAAAAGTCCGGAAAATTACTCGCATTTCAGTGCAATCAAAGTGAAAAATAAATAGAACCAGACCATACAATATTAGATACACTGAACAACTTTTGGCTGATGGCACCATAAAGCTCACCGACATAAAGAGTGAAATTTCCATTTGAAATCGGCTGATCTGCGCTGATTAAGCTTAAGATTTGAAGTCACATCAGGGTGATCAAACTGAAAGTGACTCTTCAGCGCTGACGCTAATTCCAAGTTCGAATTCGTACGCAACCAGTTAACGAGAACACAAACTTAACATTCTGGTTATTGTGTTGAAGAGTCACTTTTTCTTTCAGCAATTGCTGGAAAGTGTAAAATCAGCTTCGGGAATTCTCGGAAAGCCGTGTTTTGAAAAGGTCTATTGGGCTTTTAGCCTGGGGTGGGGGGGGGGGTACTCAAGTTTGGTTTTGGTAGGGGTGTGCCGCTGGGAAATTTGAAGTACCACCCATATATATACCAATTTTTTTTTAAAAAGGGACCCATCCGTATACCAAATTCCTAAAATTTTGATTCAAGTTTATACAAAAGTTGAAATTTTCTCCGAAAATGTACGCTAATTTGGTGGGAATTTCCTGATTTTTGTTTGAAATTTAGAAAAAATCCATAATTTGCGCCATTTTGGCACAAATTTTAGAAAATTTTGAAAACCAGACCCAACAAAATAACACATTTTGCAAAGAAAAAGGACCCATTGGCATACCAGAGAGCCTGATTTTGCAACCCAAGTTTGCGGCACATCCCCGTAATCACTTTTTTACTGTATCCCCCCCCCCCTGGGTTAAAAGATATCGATTTACAGCATTTTCTATGCATGTCAGAGTCAAGGGAAGTTATGCTGACTTGCGTATTAGTAGTCCAAGAGCTGTGACCATGGACCATCATTAACTTTTATCATTGGCTATTGTAATTTCTATAGCCTAGTCCTGGGGCCAGGACTAGTATATTAGTAGCTTTGCCGCCTGTTGTCGCACGGTGAGTCGTGACACATGACATTTTTGGAACAACTTTGTCAACTAGTTCTAGTACTAATATATCGATTATTAGATATTACCAGTATCATTGACATTGAGTATATTATAATTGCTAAATGTATATTGTCTTCAAAAAATCAAATAATATTTTCATTCTCTCTCTCTCTCTCTGTTTATACTTGCACTTGGAAAAACCTTATAATCATGTTCTGACATTTCATAAGGCTAATGAAACTCAATGCTGAGTTTCCCGTCCCCCTCCCGCGTTATGAAATTTGGGCCTCGTTTGCCGACCAACATCTGAAAATAATTCATTATTTTGGAAAACGATGTCCAAATCTGTCTAAACAAATGCCTGACACATTGAATCATTCTAAAACGAAAATTGCAGCACTAATGCAGTGCTAACATGTGTAGGCAATAAATAAAATACTAATAATGTTCATAGTATTGAAATTCATAGCTTTGTATCTTAGTAGGTTCTGGTTGTTGTTGTTTTTTTTTTTTTTTTTTTTGGCCTTAGTTTTGGTTCTTGATCGTAAGACTGCTTCATTTATTTTTGTTACGGCATCTTTGGGTCTTGGTGGGGTCTCAAGGCTTTTTTCTCTTTTCTTTTTTGTTCTTTCTTTTTCGCAAGTTCGTAGTCTTGGCACTATAAAGTTTTGTCTTTAATATACTAAGTAAAGATTTGGTCCCAGTAGGGCCTATATATAAGGTTAGGTATAAGCAGTGAATAAAAAGCAGGTAAAAACCGAAAAGGTTGAATGAACAACATTGAAATTTGCTGACAAAAAGGTTGAAGTAATGACATTTTGAAATAATGAATAATAAATAATGAAAAAGTTGC
>JXSR01S048524.1:103016-115837 GCA_000969725.1 Ophiothrix spiculata
AAAGATGATCTGATGCCATTTTTGATCTCCAGATTAATTTGGTAAAATTTAAAGGGTTTTCCTTAATTTGCGCTTGATTCTGGAAATACAAAATTCGGCTGCCGGTGATAGGGGGCGTTATACTTCAGCGTCCAGTTTCTCGAAAATTTTGCCTTGAAGGTGTACTTTTATGATCATTTTGTGTTAGAAGAGATCATAATCATCTGAGAAAAGGCAGTGTTGAAGCAACCAGTTGCTTTATTATTGAGTTCTCGGGTGATTTTAGGAAGCCATTTTGTACAGTAAGTCAATGGGAAGCCCTATTGTGGTGTGACGCCTGCAGTGAGGAATTTGTTACTGCACCGCTGTATTAGGTTACCACAGTATATAACACATGACCAAAAGTGAAATTGGTCTGTAGTTATCTTTTCCCCTTTTTTGTGTAAAAGTTTTAGGACCCCTCTTTTTTGTGAGTATGATAATTCACATGAAGAGTAACCTTCATTTAGCGAATCAATAACTAATTCTTTAATATTGTTCCAAAAGCTTTTCGTAAAACCCATCACATCCAGGTGATCGATTAGATTTAAAGTACGACATTATGTGCATTCATTCTTCCTCGTTTAGTTGTGTAATGTTTGAACTATTTACGTAATTGTTGATTCGATCTTCGTTGATATCTTTGGATTTGTACAAATATATAGTGTAATAATCAACTTATTCATTGAGAATATCATCAATATCGGTTAATTTTTTTCCACTCTTTGACCTAAGTTCAACAATTGAATTTTTGACATTTTTTTGATTTCTCCAAACTCATGAAATATTTTGAATTGGTTTAACCTTCTTCATACCATTTTACCCTTGATCTTATTATTGCCCCTTTTGTAATTTGAGAATATATTTTATCGAGTTTACTTTTTGCATCCATGTATAATTGTTTAAATTTCTGTTGGTTATTTAATACATTTTGTTCAAGTTCATTTACTTCCCTTTCTAAAGTTTCCACTACATCTTTTCTCATCATGGATTTTTGTTTGCAGTATTCAATTGTAAAATCTTTTATTGTTCTCTTACACATTTCCCATTTGATTTGCTTAGAAACATTTTTAAAGTTGTTAAAAGAGTTTTTGAAATTTTGAATTAATGTTAAAAGTTTAGTTTTGTAGGTTTCATCACTAAGCAGTGAAGAATTGAATGTCCAGTATCCTGGTCCTTTTTCTTGTTTTCCCATTCTTAGTTTTAATGAAACAGCATTATGATCTGTTTTAATGGAAGGTCTAATATCGGTTGATTCAACAATGTGGGTTATTCATTTTGAATTAACCAATAGTCTAGTCTTGAATATAAATTAAGTGAGATTTGACGCCATGTAAATGGTCTTTTATATGGCCAGAATTTTCTCCATATATCTATCAGTTTAAATTGTCTAATAATCTTCTTTAAGCTTTTACATTCAATATTTTTGTTTTTTATATTTTTTGTATCTTTATCTTTATTTTGAACACAATTAAAATCACCTCCCATAATTATACTATGTCTTGCATTTCTTCTTATCCAGAACAATTTTTTTTTGAAAAACAAATTTCTATCTTTATAGTTAGTTGGAGCATATAAAGTTGACAAATGTAAATGGAGTGTCATGAATTTTTAAATTGATTAATATTTTTCTGCCATCACTTGCAATAACTTGATTTTCTATATCCAAGTTTAATCTTTCGTCATATAATATTGATACACCTTTAGTATGTGAGAATCCAAATGAACTAATACATTCCATATTCCATTCAACCTTGATTATATTTTCTAAGGTCTTATCTAAATATGTTTCTTGTAAAAAGCATATGTCAACTTTTTGTTTCTGCATCCACACTTTCAGAGTATTTATTTTTTCTTTTTTCCTTAATCCCCGTACATTTACTGAAACAAAATGAATATAGTTATTCGACATAATCATAATTCACAAAAATCAACAAATGTGTGGTGCTCTGGCAAAATGAGCGGAAAGTCGCGATTGAAGATTTTGAATAAACGGCTGCTAAAGTAAAAATATGGTGAAAAGATCAAATTTCGTTTTTTCACATAAAACGCATTAGTACATACGTGTTAATCTACACTTCGCGTTTTGAAGGTCATTTATGCCGTGAAGTTCAATAATTCACGGGTAATTGATCGCGTTTTGCTATAATACACTATAGTAATCAGTAACTTTAGAATTCATTTGCGACAATCTTTTACTGCCAGATTTTGAGTGGACTGTTTTATATTTCGATCTCTAAATGAAAATTGTAGAAAGATAGTATGACATAATAGAGAATTAAAATACAACATAAACTCAATTTTGAAAATCGCGACTTTCCGCTCATTATGCCAGAGCACCACACAAATATATATTACATTTGGAGGCAGTTGTTCATAATACAGTACATATATACACTATTTGATAATTGTTACCTTCATGTATGAAGCGTCCTTTTCACTCTTCATTTTCCTTTTGATGCCTTGGGTCTTCCCCTTTTCTCTTTGTTGTTTTTCTGCTTCCTTTTAGCTCGTTGATTAGGAGATGGTGTTTTTGCACTTAAGCTAGAATAAGCTCCATCTTTATCCTTTTCACATGAATCAATTGTTGTATCGCTATTTACAGAATCATTGTCACTTGAATATTCATTGTCTCCAAATGCAGTGTATTCAGTCACATTAGAGTGAGGATTTCTTGTAATGGACATTTTTCCTGCTGTTAATTTAAGAAATCCTCGTTGTTTAGGCTTTGTGACTGGTTGTATTGTTTTCTTCAATGAGTCTGTTAAGAGAGACGGTGACAATGCCTGAGTTTCAGTTTCACTATAGTTTGCTTGTTTTTTGTTTCTGCCTTATTCTTTTGAGCTTTTTCAGCGATGAATACTGGGCAGTCAATTGAATTGTGATAAGTTTTTCTTACATAATTATAGTGGATTCGTATTAGGAGCACCAAAAGAAACTCGAGATCGCGGCTCAAGATAGCAGTGTGAAGCAAAAAAAAATCTTTTAGGCCATGTTTAGCCACCTTGATCAGCAGCATTCATTCACATTGTTCATACCGTCAGTTTGCCGAGATGATATCAATCTTTCCATTAGACACATCCTCGTTTTCCTTCTTTTGTATTAGGCTTTGTATATCAATAACAATATGTTAAATGCTATTAAAGCGGTCTAGTCAAATGTCTGGGGCAACCATTTTTTCTTGCATTTATCTTTGCTCATAAACAAAACCACTATGACAATCTTAAAATAAATGTTTTGCTTTGAGAACATTGAGTGTGGTGCGAATGATTTCTCTGAATTTGACGTACGACCTGTGCTGTATATTTCAAAATAGCTATTTACAACAGCGGCAATAAACCACCTGACATTAAAAAGTGACGAATAAATTTATAGATGTGTGATCTTTGAAAAGTCGCATCCCCCATAATCAGGAGTCCGGATCTAATTGAAATACACGGAATAAGTCGCAATCAATAATGTATTGATCGCACATGTACAAGTACGTTCTACACAATTTAACAGTAGCTAAGACATTTCAGTCACACGGACGCTGTATTTCATTACACCGGTGTACAGCGTCCGTGTGACTGAAATATCCTACTTACTATTAAATTGTGTAGAACGTACTTGTACATGTGCGATCAATAAATCATCGATTGCGACTTATTCCGTGTAGTTCAATTAGACCCGGACTCCTGGTAATGGGGGGGGGGGGCACTCAGTCTCATTACACCGGCATAGCAAATTACGAGATACAGGCCATTGAAGCTGAGCATAGTCAAAAATCACGTCCAAGGTCGAATTTCTAATTTCATCAGAAACGTTACCTTTGAAGTGTATTCTATCATATTAATCAGGTTTCAACAACCAAAACATAAGACAAATGTTTTAAAAACCGAGATAAAAATCCTTTCTCCATTCACGTTTAACCAGTACAGAAACTTTAAACTTGATTTTCTCAGAACTTTAGTTTTCGGAATCAGCCTGATACATTTTACCAATTTGGATGTAACGTTGTAACTGAACATCCAATAACCAAAAGCAAGGTGTCATTTTAAAGCTTAAAATATAATCTTTCAGATGAGCCCAAAAAAATCAATTTTAATTTTGCCGACCTTAAGGTACCTTTCGATATGACGGGTCACATATGTGTTTCTTGAGTTCTAAATTAGTTTAGTCTTACCTAAGTTATATTTAGCAATATCAAATCAAATCACCCACGTGAAGTACAAGTAAATATCAAAGTTTGTCCAAAGTCAACTGTGCTATCTTGTGGAAAGACCAACATTTACGACCTCTAACGTGTTGCCTTCATGTCCGCCTACATGTTGCATTGGTGCCTATTTGATATTGCAAATAAAATAATCTATTGAACAAATTTGTTCAAATTATTAATGAGCAATTGTAAGGTAATATAGGACAGAAGTTGAAATACTATTTACCAACTTTATAGTAAACCAATATACTACTTCTGCCAGGTGAACGTTTAATTTAATCCAATGATAAAATCACAATATAAGAATATCTACTTTGCTACAAGCGAATAACATTTGGATATTACATCAATCAATCAGTGATACACTGTACTTGCATGACATGTATACCCCATGAAGGAGTCTTGTACTGGGGACCAACGGCTTTACGTGACTTCAGAACCACGGAGCAAGTAGAGTAAAGTTTCTTGCCAAAGGAAACAAGGACTACAAGGAGACGAAAACCGTCCGGCTCGGGGCTAATGTGTATACCAACGAAATCTATCTTTCTGAAGATCATCATAATCTTTGGTGACTAATGGTGACTTCGCGTTCTGCTCTATATTTTGTTTAACTTTGATAAGATTGTCTTTGATGTTCTTATGTTTATTCTGTTACAAAAATAGGACGAATAAAGACGGGATATCAAGGGAATATTATATGACTCACAATATACACTGCTTATGCAGCGCCCAAGAAGGATCATTCGCACAGGGGACCAACGGCTTAACGTGACTATCCGAACCACGGAGCAATTAGAGTAAAGTTTCTTGCCCAAGGAAACAAGGAGACGTTAATCGCCTGGCCCGGGGCTCGAAACCACAGTTTGAACCCGGGTTTGGATTCCTGCTCTTTGACACTGAAGTAGAATCATCTCGGAATTTCACATTAGTTGTATGCAATGGCTGGAACACGGATTCTGTCTTTGCCAGTACTATGTCTGCTAATTGCATTCTTCCAATTGTCATGGACATATGAATTAACAATTCTTCATACCAATGACGTCCATGATCGCATGGAACAGTTTGATTCCGGGAATGGACTTTGCAGCAAAGAGGAGGCTGAAATGGGACTGTGCTTTGGTGGGGTAGCAAGGAGAGCTACAATTCTTGATAACATCAGAAACACTGTTCCTAATGTTCTTTTTCTGGATGCTGGCGATCAATTTCAAGGCACAAATTGGTTTTTCCTTTATAAGGGGTCGGCGACTTCATATTTTATGAACATACTTGGATATGATGTTATGGTTTGTATACGTGATGACTCACCCCGAAAAGGGGGACTCAGTTGTGACAGAACACTTTTCAAGAAGCTGATGAAAATAGGCAGCAAAAATTAAAGAAAATAATAAGAGTTTCCAGCAAATTTTCTGTTGTAAAATTTGATCACCTTGATCAATTTCAACAAGTAATGTGTCATTTTAAAGCTTAGAAAATACTGTAACAGATGAAATGATAAAATCAAAATTGATATCATCTGCAAAGTTCCCCCTTTCGGGGCGAGCCATCACACACATATATGATTGTCCAGGATTATACATTCTTTGTTGAAATGTTTTTAAATACTGTACATACATGATAAACATGCATGCAAAAGCAGGACTCTACGTTTAGATATTTGTTGTTTTACACTTAATCTTTGGTATAGCAATCTAGTTTTAGACTTAATCTTTGGTATAGCAATATAGTTTAAGACTTAATCTTTGGTATAGCAATCTAGTTTTAGACTTAATCTTTGGTATAGCAATCTAGTTTTAAAGTGAAATGTTGTTTCTTTAGCGTATTTTGATAAAGGTTGAAATAAAAAAGTCTAACGGATAAACTGAGAAAATCAAAAAAATGCGATTGAAAACTTGAATAGGCCTATAGTACTTTCACATGTCCCCTTATCATTGCTTATGTAGTTTGAAAAGCACCCGATATTTAATACATTTTGTATGTCCCATAACGCATCTTGAAAGTGCCGTAAACGCTCAGTTGACCATATTATTACCTTCTGCGCAAATGGCGTCATGCGCAGAACGTAGTAATATGGTCGTTCGCGCAGAAATACCCGTATTTGCGGTACTTTCAAGATGCATTATGGGACATACGAAATTGGTCTATTGGGTACCTCGAGACAACTTTCCCCCTTGCCGTATCTGTGCTACTGTTCTTAAGATACGATCATTCCATTGCCTACCGTGCCACAAACTTTTCCAAACTGTGTATGTTCTTGCCCTTGATTTGAAAGAGATTTGGATTTTTTTAAAGATTTGTAGCAACCCTTGACAACATTCAATTTCAAAGACATGATCATGTAACATTAACGTTTGTGACATCTGTCATGGAATGACCCATTTGCATAGTTATTGTCAGGGAGGGGATGCATGGGACATGACGTAATGTTTATTTTAAGATTACATTGAAACCAATCATGCCTATGTAAATTTCAATTTTGCTTTAAAGGTTCTTCTTACATCAAATTATTTTGTAAAATAATGTTTAACCTGAAAACCGTCGGGGTTGTTGAAACAACCCTATTAGTTTTCATGAAATATTTATCTACACAGACTATTCATTGGTATGATGCCGCACGTGTTATTATGCTTGCGACTGAGTTTGTGAACAAACGAGTTTTGGCGAGGTTTTTTTAAATCTAAAAATAGGAATCACGTCATATCCGCTCTCCTCTGGTTAATGTGCAGGTATGGAGCAATTATTCAAGTCACTGATAGACCGAGACCCCTACACCCCACCTTACTAGACACGTTACAAAAAACACCCCGTATTCCAAGTTGAGGCATGTTTGAAATAAATTTTCTTCAAGCAAATAAAATCATTTCATTTGTTGCAGGCGCTCGGGAACCACGAGTTTGATTTGACACCTGACGGTCTGGCGCCATTTTTAAACGACGTCAAATTCTCAATGGTGAGCTGCAATACAGATGCATCAAAAGAACCAATCATTGATGGACTTTTTAAAAAGAGTGTTGTCAAAACTGTTGGTGGCGAATCCATTGGAATTATTGGATATACATATCAAAGGACCAGCGAAATTTCACAAAGCAGTAAGAGTTCAACCCATCCCTTTTGATTTTTATATGATGTGATACAACTATTTGTTGATAAAATAATTGAATGTATTTTCTAATAAGATGTCAAAAGAAGACTTGGGGATGAAAACGAAATCGTCCAGGTAGAGCGCAATCCGTTCTGCTACAATTTGATTACACAAAGCGATACTTTTAGGCATTGTTCCTAATTTATGATGTAATATCTTCCGACATTCGAAAGGTTTGGACGCAAGAGCCATGACGAAATTAATTTTGAGTCATGGCGCAAAAATATTACGAAAAACGCATAACTTCCCCTTTGAATCTTTATAATGATAGAGGCCCTAACGTAATTTTTCTGTATCATATAATTCAATATACTACATCTATCTTTGAATCATGACTCAACATTCTTCTGCATCATGATGCAAGACAATTGCGTCAAGCCCTTTCGCATGTTTCGTATGACTCAAAAGCTTTCGTCATGAATTGGGAACCGTGCATTATCGTTATTGCTACAGACAGTTATCGCTATAATTTTACTGGTTACGTTTGTGTCTTGCTTTTATCCTCCTCCTCCTCCTTTTATTATTTTGCTGCAGGAAATACTGTATTTTACGATGAGATCGAGTCTCTACAAGCCGAGGTAGATAAGATGATATCACAAGGAATCAACAAGATCATTGCCGTAGGTCATTCAGGAATACAGAAAGATCTAGAAATTGCCGCCAAAGTCAAAGGAGTAGACATTGTTGTCGGCGGGCACACAGATACGTTCTTGTACACCGGTAAGATAATCTCCGTTTACAATAAGAAGGGAAGGGTGTTAAACGATGGTGAAGGAGACTTGTATTTACAGGTCTGTATGCCTGTTCCTTTATTCCCATTTAAATATTAACGTCGTTTTCCATGTTATGTTATCATGACTAGCGTCCAAATGAGTTTATGTACCGTACAACAAAAAACAAACAAACATCTTGTTTAGGCTTTAAAAAATCATCTTGTTTAGGCTTTCGCCAAGGAAACCCAACTTGGTACATGGTACAAGTCAACTTAAAGGTTACATGCAAAGAAGGTGAACACTGAGCAGTAATGAACCAATTAACACTAATATAGGACGAATAAACAACAATTCCTGCATTGTTTTGCTTCCCAATAAAAATAAAAGCATTTTTAGAATACACAGCACAAATCTATACCACTTTGAGTCCATGAATGATGACATGTATAAAGGTTACCTGACCTGTGCAACCAACTTCTGCAGTGCATAGAAGTGTATACAGTTTAAGCAGTATTTTTGTGTGTTGAAATTTTTCACTAACCTGTTATTGACTGGTATTAAGTTAATTATATTCCAAATGATGCTTTACAATAATGTATGAATCTCAAATGATATTAAAAGTAAACTTTAAAAAACTATTTTCAAATTAAACACCGTTTCTAGTCAAAAGTCAAAAAATATTTCAATATATAATATCAAAACCCCATTGGTTTGCATTGTGACTGGCAACACTGCATAATTCTTGGGTAACCTTTATTCTTGTCATTTTGGGTGTTGCTTGGATCATTAGTTTTTGTGAAATGGTCATTGAGTAATAGTTATTTTATCTTATTTTGCTGTTGCTTTGGTGAAAATTGATTACTTTTGTGTTTAATTTGTTTGATACAGCTAAATTCTAGACTTTGGTGTCAAATATGCCCAGCCTTTGCATGTAACCTTTAAGGAAGCTTATCTTCAACTGGGCTCCAAGGTGTTTTCAAATTCGGTTTTTGAATGCAGGAGGAAGACCGGAGTACCCGCAGAAAAACTTGCGGAAGTGAGGCATGGACTGAAAACCGTGCGCGGGAATCGAATCCGGGACCTCGTTGAAGCAAGGCGAGGGAACTACCGCTGCGCCAACCACTGCAATTTGTTGAAGCATATTAAGGGGCATAAAGACGATTGATGTGGATTATATTACACCCGTATCCATGATGCACTCTTAAAAAAAGAAAGGATCAAATTTGATCCCATAAAGTATCAAATATGAGCTTACCCTTTTTGGGATCAATTTTGATCCAAATTCTCCTCAAATTTGATCCTTTTTGGATCAAAAAGGAGTGTATTTGATCCGAAAAGGATCAACTTTGAGGAGAATTTTGGATCAAAATTGATCCCCAAAAGGGTAAGCTCATATTTGATACTTTATGGGATCAATTTGATCCTTTCTTTTTAAGAGTGTGGTCAGATGGCACACATGAAAGGAAATACCTTGCTCGGTTAACATGGTTAAGGGCATTCGCAAAATTCATAGTTGTATAAAATATAATTATGTTGCTATTGTCGCTTTAAAAGCTTAATTTATTTGAGTAACCCTAATGAAAATGATTTCATTTTATTTAAAGGTGAACCTCCTTCTGACGAAACTCCTCTTGGTGAATACCCGCAAGTGGTGACTCCAATCGACGACCCCGATGGTACAGTTATAGTGGTGACTGATTATACATTTGCAAAATATCTTGGCCGCTTAGATGTTATCTTTGACGACAATGGACGCATTACAGAATGGTCGGGAAATCCAATACTTTTGGATAGCAAAATTGAAGAAGGTATGTGTTGTTTTATTGTTGATAGTGATAAAAATTAAGGATATTTATATTGCGTGCTATCACCCATGATAGGTCTCAAGGCGCTGATGCATGATATGAGTCAGCCGCAGCACTCGACGGCAGGATAGCCTAGGTATCTTACTGATACCAATTACACAATTGACCGGGACAACGACATGGCCGCGCCGGGATTACTGGGGAAATGGTCCGATTTTTAGGTATAGAAGAAACCGGAGGACCAAGAAGAAACCTACAAAGATGGGTATGGGATCAGCAAACCAAATTCACGTATACGTATACAACTACTTGTAGCTACATTAGTGAAAGGGAAGTGTTGACAGTGCTTCACTAACCCGCAGAACAGAACAGGTCTACAAAATCCCACATGTCCTTGCCGGGAATCAACCGAGGTACCCTTGCGCCAAAATAGAGAACTCTGCCAGTGTGCCACACTACCCCATCATATTTTTATAATATTTTATTAGATTATTTTTTTAATTATTTTTGCCAGTAAGTATTGACAAATAAATAAACACACACTTTTCTGATTACACTGTCGTTTAAACGACTCTAATCTATAGATAGCAAGTATGCATAATCTGTACATAATTTACAACTTGAAGTTAAGCAGCTAGATTAAAACTCTATGTATCTCCAACTTCAAAAAAAATTTCATATGAAGACCCCGTTTTTAGATATCTAGTATTAGTTAGATACTGAGATATTTTTTTAAAAAGCTTTCACAAGACTTTTGGAGATCTTGGAAAAGACCATCGACCTGGCGGTGAAGTAACATATGGCCGTAGTCAGGAGATTGCATGAAATTGCCAAGATGATTATCCGTATTTTGAAACGGCGGTCGTACATAGTTGCTCGTAACCAATTGCAGTTCGACTATACTCTTTTTAGAAGTCCGAACTTCATGGAAGAAGAAGAATTCATAACGAGTTTATACTGAGACACCTTATCAACTTAACACGAACGGCACTTAGATGCCTTAGAGATTTGCTATTGCAATATTTATTAGGCCTGACGTCACTAGACTTCCTGTTCTCAATGAGAAGTTCTGTTTAGAAACACCCACCTAGAAATGTGGTATGATTTGATCCTTGTACCTCAATAAGTTTTATATCCTTGTATTTAGAATTGAATATAAATTTATAAAAATATTTGACCTAGATTGTCTCATTATCTATATATCACAAAATTCAGTCGGTGAGAAGTTCTCACTCTAGTGAGGAAGTCTAGTGACGACACGCCAAACACGTGTTTTTAATAAGGCGCCGGAGCAAATTTAGGTCACAACTTTGTGTGGCCGGCCGGTTGCAACCGGACCAAGGCTTTGATCTTCCAAGATGGACACCGTACGATTGATTATGCACCTCTAGATAATTTTAATACCTATAATGAATATTCTACAATATCTTGAGGTGCATAATCAAGCCGAACGTGGCCATCTTGTAAAATCAAAGCAGCTCAAAGCTGTTGCCGGCAGCATGCACTGCTGTTTGAAGAGGACATTTATTCATTTAACCAAAATTTCATATTTTACTTCACAAAAAGTTGTAAAAGCAGTACAAATAACTTCACATATTGCATAATAATTTTTTCAACCTAGTGTCAAAATTTTATTAATTTTGGTTGGAATTTAGTTGATTTTAAGCCCGTTTATTGATATTTTCTGTTAATTCAGATTTGTTCAAAAATGAGGGCGCTATACAAATGTCAAATTATTGATTTAACTTAATTATCGATTATATTGCTTTATTTGTGAAGATTTTGAATGAAAATGATTTGTAAAATGTTTTCAATGTCAGATGCTTAATTTGCATATCTAATTTTGTTATTGCATAACAGTATACACATCCTTCATCTTAAAACAAGTTTTTATGAATAACGCCATCTATTTTGACACTTCGAGATAAAATGTCCCTATTTCTATAGGGTTCAAACAACAGTGAGCACAAAGTTGTGGCCTGATTGTGCTCCAGTGCCTAATTAGTTTATAATTCTTATTTATATAACCTTGCATCTTGATGTCAGATCCTGTGGTCCTAGCAGAGATCCAAGAATGGGGCAAAGCCGTGCAAAATTTAACACTAGAGAGAATAGGCTCAACGCATGTGTATCTTGAAGGCGCCAGGGAAGTGTGTCGCCTTAGAGAATGCAACCTTGGCAACATGATAACGGACGCCTACATCTGGCAGATGGTAACATTCCCGGATGAAGAGAAATGGAACGAAGTGAGCATTGCTATTCATAATTCAGGAGGGATAAGATCATCTATTAAGCAAGGTAAAATGATACTATTCCCATCACTTTTGATTCTTTCTTTCGAACGACATGATATCAGAAATATTCCTTATTCCCATGTTAACTAAAACGGGGGAAAAAGTATAGGAGTTCATAATTTCCGAGCAATATTTTCACAGGAAAGATCGGTGTAACCGGTGAGACTGAGTGTCCCCCATAACCAGCAGTCCGTGTCTAATTGAACTACACGGAATAAGTCGCAATCGGTTATTTATTGATCGCACATGTACAAGTACGTTCTACACAATTTAATAGTAGCTAGGACATTTCAGTCACAAGGACGCTGTATTTCATTACACCGGTACATTCAGAATGATCAGTTCAACCTACATGTGATAGGTCACGTTCAAGAGAGGGTATTAACTGATATATGTGCCCGGGTACCCACCCGAGTACCGCAGGTTCCGAAGGTGACCCCATGTGAGACCAAAATTGACAAACATGGGCGAAAAGATACCCGATATGAGACATAAATTTTACCCGGTTAGAATACCCATGCAGTTATCCCCTGGGGTCGCCTTATAAGTTATTTGCCCATATTCTGCAGGGGTCATTGAGTGACAGTTGGTAAACATAGGGGGTCTTTCAGTGAGAGCGAGCCACATACCTCAAAGTTGAGTACCCCCATATAA
>JXSR01S048529.1:1345-11519 GCA_000969725.1 Ophiothrix spiculata
TCTCAATTCTACCAATAAATACAATACTGCACTTTAATGCTTACATTAGCTTGCAATGACGGGCATAATCATTCGACCTCATACAACTAAGTTAGGTGCATGAAGATCCGCTAGACAAAATCATTTCTTCTCAAGCCCTTATGAAAATCCTGTGTAGCACATACAGACAAAACTAATAATTAACAAATATTGTGGCTGACTTTTATTTATGAGGTATTGACTTTATCACGCATTTATAACATTACATCTACTAAGCGATGTTTGTCTTTTTAAAGACTATTCTTGTTATAAGAAATATTTGATCCTTTTTTTGGGTCAAGAATTTTGATCCTTATTTTTGGATCACTTTGATCCTTAAAGTGTAAGCTCATTTTTGATACCTAAAAAGGATCAAAATTGATCCTTTTTGTCTCATATTTGATCCTTCCTTTCTAAGAGTGTGGGCTAATGAGTCAGATGGGGGAAAATGTATAATGTATAGATCTTCAGTTATAACCCCTCTGTCAATTGTTATTGGGTTAGAAAATGTTAGAAGTACGGGGTAAGAACTGAAGACCTAAATTTCCTTTTTATTTTATATAGCAAGGCGAACCGGAATTGCATGAGTTCAAAATACCGTCACAACATACCTTACACAATTTTTGCAGGTAGTAGTCCAAATAACCGAGGACATGTGTCATGGGACATGGAGACATGGATGTTCCCAGTCGTTCTTTTGTTGCAACCATCAGCTGCTAAAGACATGATCAATTATCGTGTCAACAGAATGGCAGAAGCTGCGGAAAGAGCACAAGTCGATGGTTACGATGGCATTAGGTTTCCTTGGCAAAGCGCCTTCACAGGTAAGATGCTGATAAAAACCTTTGCAATTCTGTGTCGAAACAACATTGAAACAAATAACAAAAACAAAAACAAACAAAAGTTTTTTAGAGTTGACATTCATTCATTTTTAATCATCCACATTATACATCTTCAAATCTATTAATCTTTTGTATTACTTTATTTATACAAGGGGTAGACGTGACACCAGATTCTTGCAATGCATGCCGGGAAAATGCACAACACGTGACGTCAGATATAGCCTTTGCCGCACGACAGTACATTGCAGCAACCAGAGACATTAATTGGCTACGAAATGAAAATGGCTGTGAATTTATCAAACAAATGGCTGACTTTTGGGTTTCTAGAGCTGAATATGATTCGTATTCGGATCGATATCACATAAGAGGTAATTAAAGGTTAATACCATTTGGTGACAGGGTCTTTGTGTAGGCATCCAGTACACAGACGATTGATACATATTAAATTGATCGTCAAAGAAAAAGAAAGAAAGAAAGAAAACAAAAACAAAACAGGGAGCCATCGATATCACGGCGACGGATGGTTGATTAGATTACCCTTTTTTGATTGCAACACCAGATGTATGTTGAATCATGGGATTTAAGTCCGTCAGTGGAATTGAAAGTCCCATGCGAAGCCGAGTTTACCATTCTAGTCATTTTTGATGGAAAGTTTTGAAATTTGACTTACTTATAGTGCCAAAAACATCAACCGATATCAGTGGTTTGGTCCCAGGAAAAAAAATCCAAACTTCAGTCTGTCGAATTCTACAAGTTTATGGGTATCAATAATTCCTATCAATGTAATATATGGTGATTTTGTCCACTTGACAATAGGAAACCTAATAGACAACGACCTAATATCTTATACATGATTATAAGAAGTGTGTAAAATAATGGTTTAAAAAATGCAGTACCTTCAACACAATTGCACGAGTCTTCACTTCTACTTCCTGGAGTTCCAGGAAAGTACAATTATTGGGGAATTGAATCTCAGCTCTGTTATTCTATGTTCTAGGCGTCATGTCACCAGACAGATATCACACCACCGTGGGTGATTCCGTGTTTACCAATGTCGGAGCAAGTCTTAGTATCCATCTCAGTAATTATACCTCGTGTTTATGTAATACTGACATCGATGAGGCACAATATCGCGACGTAGCCACCAAGTTACTTGTTCCATATGATGACGACAGAAAGTACCACCCGGCATTCGAAGGATATGCTCACGGTAAGGTTGTACAATGGCCCCCTTGTCGATTTTAGCGCTTCAGTATAATGATTGTCATATAAAGTATTCCGAAAAAGAAACTGGTACACTTTGGTTTGATTCTATTCTACTCAAATTATAACTTTACAAGCCCAAAATAATTGCACATAATGTAAATTCATATGTTTCATGTTTAATCGGTACAAAAAGTCTCTCAAAATCCGAAAATATCCCGCTTATCGGGCGAAATAGGATTTTTGGTAGGGCAACTAAAGTTACCATTTTTGAAGGCTACGGTGAAATATCCCCAGCGGAAAACGTAGCGCATAATACCCCAAGCTAGCCCGTACCAATCACTGCTTTACTCCCTCTTAGTCATGGACGAGCGGGCTTTACAAACTCAAAAGTATACGCATGGAAGAAGAATATGAATGGATGAGAGCCTAATTAAGATGTTCAAGAAAGGTGCTGAAACGTGTTAAATGATGTTTTAATATTGTACCGTTTAAACAATTTGGTTAAAAGATAACAATCTTTCAAAAGAGTTATATGAACAAAGATTTAAATTTTAAGCACCAGTGCAATATTTTCATTTGAAATTATGTGAAGAAACAACTTGGTTATTTTGAATGTTTATCCAGTGGGCTTATGCAATAGCGAGCTATCGTTATACGGCATAAAATATTGATGCATCTTGTGATCGATATGTCCTGCGGTAGTTACGGGGTATTGTGCAATGGTATGCGCAGCGTTGTTATCGCGGTGTGTTCAAAATTTGTAATTTTAGTTGCCTGACCAAAATTCTTTAATAAGCTCGATAAACGGGTTATTTTCGGATTTTGAAAGACTTTTTGTATCGATTAAACAGGAAACATATCAATTAACATTATGTGCAATTATTTTGGGCTTGTAGCTATATAATTTGAGTAGTATAGATCCAAACCAAAGTGTACCAGTTTCTTTTTCGGAATACTTTACATACAGGGCGTCTCAATAAAAGTGTTACACTTGGAAATTGCTTGTTTTAGGCATGAAATCGTGTCGTAATTTATACAAATTTGATGTCAAATTCAAGATAAAGGACCTATCTTTCCAGTACAATTTACCCCATCACGATAGCTTTTGTCAATCTGGAGATACACGCAATTATTTGCAGGTAAGCGAAATCCACTCTGTGCCACTTTTCAATAAATCGATAGAAACACACGTTTCTGAATAACATTTTCAAACAATAGCATTGTGTAAAATTACAGCATCCGTAAAGACATTTTCCATGATAAAATCTTTAATAACTTAATTTAAATAATCTCTTACTAATATTTCAAAGTCATAAATAAAAATATTGCACAATTTCCATACTTTGGAGTTGATAAATTGAACGTATCAGTGCCACATCCATCTGACAAGATTGTTAAAGATCATGATGAATGCATTTTCTGCATGATAGGAAAGTTACATAATTGATATCATAAGAACAATGCACTAACACCAGTGCTTATTGATGGGTGCAAATCAATTATTACATAACAGTTTTCACACATTTTACACATGTTTCATTGCTATTGTTTAAAAATGTTATTCAGAAACGCTTTCCTCAGCTTGCGAAGTGAATTTACGTATCTTTCACTGTTGACTGTGATCTCAGGCACGAATTCTGTAAAAATAACACCCTCTGTGTCCCAAAACACTGTAGCCGTTACCTTCTGAGTCGATATGGCAGCCTTGAATTTCTTGGGGCGTGGTGAAATGCTATGGCATCATTGCTTGGATTGAACCTTACTCTCTAGGTCATACAGGTATGCCCATGTCTCATCTCCACTAACCACATTTTGAAATAAATCTAGTCCCTCAGCTTCAAATTAAGCCAGGAGCTCTTGGCACACCTCTACCCGCCTCTGTCCGCTGCTTAGATACCCACTTAGCACACACTTTTGAATATTCCATTTAGTGGCTAAAATTAAGTTCCAGAGTATTTCCAGACCGGATTTGATGCTTGGGTTCTACGGTGACGTAAATGCATCGAAAGACATTTTGAAACAGTAGTTCCGATTCTGTGGATTTACCCCATCAACGTCGGGTGTATGTCAATTATAGATATGGTCTATCCCATGTTCATTTTGAGTTACAAATTGTTAAACATAACGCCTCGTTTGATTTATTTCAGATGACATTCGTCCAAATTCAGTTTTTAACAACATAACTAACAATCAAATCCAGCAAGCAGATACCATTCTTGCCGGCTATCCATTCCTCTTTGATCCAGAGAATCGGGAAGCGCGAGCAAATGATCTTAACGTTTATTTTGATGTTACCAACGAATTTGCGCCCTCTACGACATGGGCAATGTTTTCAATTGGCTTCAGAGAAATTGGCGATGAGGAGAAACAACGAGATACATTTATGGATAGTTACATGCCATACTATTGTGATCCGTTTAAGGTATTGGATACATGTAAACTTTATTATAAACGAAGTTTATATAAACAAACAACAAAAACAAACCAAAAAAGAAAATACAAAAATGTGATGCTTTACATCAAAGGGTATAACTTGCCATGGGTCAAAAAAATCATAATTGAGTTTTTGGTATAACTGGAAAGCGTGTTTGATCAGCTTTAAAATGACGAAAAAACAACAACAAAGAATGACAACATTGACGGATTAAAAAACCCCCACAATTCTGAGAAAGTGCGTATGGAAATCATGACAATTTTAAAGTCAAATTATTGCTGGTTTCCAAAAAACCTCTTCCCAGTCTCAGCACATTTCTTTACTAATTAACATCAAATTTGGCACGTAAGTAGTGATTTCACTCATTGGAAGAGATTAACCATGTAAACGATTAAAAACACATTGAAATGAGTTGACCTTATTAAGGCTACAGTCCCTAAATCGTCTCGCTCGTCTGAACGTCATTTTTACTGCAAGTTTTTACCTACTGTACTTACACATATCAGAATATTACAATTTTTGGCGTACATATGGAATACGAGTCTCTAGTTTATACATGAAATTTTACCACATGTTTACTAGTGATTTCGCGTCCATTATCAAAGTTTATTAAATAACGTCAATAGACTACTTCGAAAAATTTACGCCTCTTTCGCCGAAACCTCATAATTTCATGATGTTCGAACATTTCGACTGTTTTCAAATCTTGACAGATTGTAGGCTTGATACCTATTATTGAATTACAAATAATATTTTATGAATATGTTGTGTTGATTTTGAATGATAATGTAACAAACCCGCGTTGTTTTGCCCGAAAAAACGGACGTGAATTACGACTCCGAGTTCGCCCTGTTTGAGCTGTGAATTGCCTGTTTTTAGTATCTACATTTGGTCTGATATACGCTTTCGCATAATTTACTTACAAATTGAGCATTCCAATGAGACAAACATTGCAATTTTTATGTAAACAAAAGAAAATACGGCATTCTAATGTTTATGTTTTAGATTTTAGTTCACGATCTCAACGCTGCCTGGATAGCTCAGCGGTAGATCGCTCGCTTCGTAATGCATGACTAACCCCTGCCATAAACCATGGTTCGAGTCCCCGCAAATACAGTGGAAACTGTTTATCTTTTCATGATTAAAAAATAGTTAGGATTCACATTTTCCTGATCAGATGTAGGTCATTTACGTCTGGTTTCAACAAATTTTAGGGGAACGGGTAATGCTATTTTCTGAGTATTATTCCGACGTTTTGAGTGGTGTTAACGTTTTTTGAGTCGAAAAGCGCTCTTTCAGAGTGAAAAAATATTTTATGTTTTATTCTTTTACATTGACAGAATAAGAACTTTAAACCCTGATCACACTAGAGAATACAAGTGCTGTTGTGTGCTCATGCTTCCATCCTATGTTATACCAATTGAGTTACCTCTCGTACAAAACCCCTAGTTTTTCTTAATGTCCCTTAATTTAAAACCGATTTTAATCCAACAAATGGATGTTTCCTCTATCATTTCTATGTTTCAATTTGTATAGCAATGTTTTGAATAAACTTGCTTCTTTTCATAGGTTTGGACTGAATCACGTGACTGCCAAGGAGCTACAAATTATCTTCCCGGTATAGGCGGGTTTCTTCAAACAATAATGTTCGGCTATGGGGGTTTCCGTCTAGTTTTAGAAAGCTTATATTTTAATGCAACGCTACCGCCAAGGACTACCTCGCTTTCATTTTATAATTTGGATTACCTTGGAAGCAAACTAAATTTCCGATTTACTGGAGATACAATGACAATAACTCTGGATGCATTAAATACTGAACTTCCACTTGAACTGGAGTTATTTGATGAGGAAAGAGTTGTTCCTCTTGAAGAGCATAAGCCACCTACACGTAAGTAAAATGCTAGCTGTAGTATTCGACAATTCAATGATTCGTTGCATACTTCCCCACACACCGCCCGTCTTCCTTCAGAGGGGAACCACCGGGTATCTTGAAGGTTTGCTGGTTCTGTTGAAAATGGAAAGACGCTTGTTATGATTACTCACTACAGATCAGTTTCGTATGTTCCATAATGCATCTTGAAAGTACCGCAAATACGGGCATTTTGGCGCGAACGACCATATTACTACGTTGTGCGCATGACGTCATTTGCGCAAAAGGTAATGATATGGTCAACCGAGCGTTTACGATACTTTCATTATGGAACATACGAAAGTGGTCTATTATTTGAGGTTGTGTTTTTCGGAAGGAATCTTTGATTTAGCAGATCCTCTCGTCTGCAGGGGAAAAAAAATCAAGATTTGGTTGCAGAGATACTGAAATTACTGTTACGAAATCCACAAAAAGGTTTTAAGCAATTCTAACTTCTTACGTATAATATTAATCGAATTGATTGTGTATCACTCGTCTGATCGCCTGTAATAGAACGGCAGAATGCAATCAACACTGTGATATATAGGAAACTCGAACGAATCCATCACTATTGGTTCGAGTCGAGTCCCATTCACAGCAAGTATATAATAATTCTTAATAATTGTAATAATTTTATATATTCTTTCACTGTACATCAAACTTTTGGATTCTGTCTACCTATATATATAAATATTTATATATTTCCATTTCTTCGAAGTAAAGGAATACATTACAAATATTAGATTCCTATAATATAGGTTAAAATACATGTACAGTTTGTCCCAATAAAAACGCAAAAACGCAACGAGCAAATACAAATATTTTGCATGCTAAATAAGACAACAGTTCACAACATTCCTAAGTGTTGGTTAAGTTCATTTTATTATTTTGACTTTTCTCCATTTATCAGATTCAAGGGAGTATACATTTCCAGTGCAAGCAGGTCGTCTTTATACCACATCACCTAGCGGGTGTCCTTTACCATTAGACAGTGTACTGCCATTCCAATCAGGTAAAGCATCTAGAAAATATAAAATGGACAGATTTTGTAAACTCGTTATATACTTGTGAGTCACTCAGAATCATCCCTGCAACCATCCGCGTGAGTAAAAAAACCCGATTTGGTGGCCACTTTTGCCCAAAATCGTGATTTTCCGACTCAGAAGAACTTATGACGTCATAATTACGTAACGCCTTGGCCGATTTTCATGATTTTGGTATAAATTGATAGAGGAGACCCTACCCTACCCTATACTATGCTATAAAGCAAATCAATTTTTAGGGCTCCAATTTCAATTTCATAGGGGGTGGGGGTGGTAACCACCCCCGTTGATAACAAACATTTAAAAAAATACGTTGGTAAGACAAGGGTTAAGGATATTTGTAACAAGCAAAACAAGCGCTGTTCCTTTTTTTTTTTTTGGCAAATCAGGTTTTTTAAAAACATCTTTTGACATAACGCTGTAAACCATGAATTCCAGAATTAACACGCGTTATACAGCGGGATCATTTTAATTCTATTTAGGAAAAGTTGTAAAATGACACATTTTAATATAATTTTGTTTTCTACTACAGGTGCCTCACCACACAGGAAATACTGGCAATTTATAAATATCTTGGTTTCATTATTATTTTGTTGCTACGCTACGCGGAGGAGGTAGGAGATGCAGATTTGAGTCAGAGAAATTGGACCAATGAACTGGAACATCCTTGGATGTCAGTAGCTGGCTAGAACCCAGGTCGATTTAATACCCATATCTAGTACCCAGGTCATAATCTAATAGCTACTTATAAACTTAATTTTCAAATTATTTTTTTACCAATTTTTAATTTTTCGAAAATGTTTTCGTTGATATCTGAAAATGGAAAAAAGCGCAAAGTTGCATTACGGGAGCAACCATAACTCAAATACAAAAACTCGTATAGCCATGAAATTTGGCACAAATGTTAAGCTTATATGTAGCTACAAAATTATGAAAATGAATTTTTGATATGTATCATCAAATTTAAATTATGCTGCAAAATGTCCTAATTGGTCGGCTACCGGTTGCCATGGCAACTAATCGGAAAATCCGGCTTCATGGTTTTAGGCGTATGTTTCATATACACCCATACCCCAAAGATGGTTACTATATGCGGTATATAGTTTCTGAGTTACATTTGTTCTGCTGTTTAGCCAATCAGAGCCTCTGCTTGGTTACCATAGCAACACAAGTAAAACGAAACACGTTTTCCAAAACTAGTGGTCATACCCTACCTACTGGTATGCAACATGCCTTGACCGATGTTTGGGAATGTGCTAAATGTCATCGTTGAAAATTTCGAGCTGAGATCTTATACCCTCTTAATTAAGAGTTGTTAAATGTCCTTAAGGAACAAAAAATCAATGTGAAGCCAATTGAAGAGCTTAGTGGAAGAAGTGGTCAAGTGCCAAAATACTAGTTTTGAGGTATAAGCGTATAATATCCTGACTTTTTATATAACTTCTAAATCAAGACTGATATTGAATTCGTGTTAGGTATATGTTATTGTTTACAGGAGTTGATCAATTCCGGTGAATAAGGGTGAAAACATAGTCAAAATATTTTCCGTTCTACTGTGACCTCAGAACCACCAATAACCCAGTTTCATTAAAATAGCACTTGACCATTTCTTCCACTATGCTCTTCAATTACAAAATGCAGGTGAATATATGACAATAGAGAATAATATCTGGTACCAGGCGCCAAAAATTAGTCAAGATGTAACGCAGTGTGCAAGATTGACCCATATTTTGTTTAGATATTTGCAATTTTTCTTCGACACTTTATGTATCTAAATGTATTGAAAGGTAGGAAATGAATACCTTAATGCAAGACTGGCCCAAGTCAATACTGCCCTTTTTAGGCAAAATGAAGTACTCATCATTATTTAATATTGATTTTTGCAATTGCGATCATCATTGTAAGGCAATATACTTCATTTGACCATTTAGGGAAACATGGGCTTGCATTGTGGTATTTAAAATAATGTATCATACACTCTTCTTATTTAACATAACGTTATTTAATTGTATTTTTCTTTATATGTACTTTTCTTTGTATATTGTACTAACACATGTATAAGCTTGAATTGTTTTTATATAATAAATTATTTTGTAATTAAATTACCATTGTGGTTGCCACTTATTTCGGTAAGGACGGGAACATGTGATTCTGTGGATACATTTTAAGTATATAGTTAAAGATGTATGTAAGTAGAAAAATCTTGTCAGCTTGGTTTGTCACAACAGATGTGTAATCTGTTATAATTGTACATAATTTAACAAAACAAAGAATTCGACATATATCTTATGATGATCTTATGATCATATTTGCATTTATGATGCACACCACCGAATAATAGCGTAGGTGAAAAGGAGTTGATAATGTGTACATGCACTCCATTATTTAAAAGAGTCAAACAACGTTTTTGGAAATACACGACCATTTGAAGCTTCAACATATCTATTGACCTTATTCCTCAACATGAACAGTTTCTAAATAACCGAGGTCACGCAAATTAATGGCACAGCACATGTAATTTATGTCATATACTTGAACACGCAACGATAGAACCAAGAAAATAATGAGCATCAGTATGTTGTATACAGGGCGTAAATCGCTTGGATTAGAAAAAATATTTTAGCTGGTGATCAACATGTACAGACTATCAACGACTGAATGGACTGATCGAATCCCGAATTAAAATACCAGAAAAAGCAAAATATAGGGGATTGTTTTACAA
>JXSR01S048532.1:0-12615 GCA_000969725.1 Ophiothrix spiculata
GGGTCACATTTCATCTTCATGCTGGCAGGCTATTAATTTGAATTTTTCTAACATCTAACTAACACCACATTACAAGTTAATATATTGAATCGTAATGACTGCTGGGTAAGTTGTAATAAATGTTTACTAAAAGGCAAGCCATGCTTAGAGCCTTGTCTTCTGTACATGTGCTAATTGAAGACCATTGACTTAAACTCCAAAGTGACTCTGTACTTTATAATTTAAGGATATGACATTTCATTATTTTCTTGGTTTCCTTTTTTTTTTAATACTTCAAAAATTCTTAACTCTCTTTTTAAAAAATAATTATGATAAAGCAGACTAGGTGAAGTTTGGAAAAAAAAAGCTCTTCAATGGGGGATTCACATAATGTCAGATATAATTTGCTCCTTTCAACGTTTAATATTGCAAAGCGTGATAGTTTTGGTAGCATTTTAATTTCTTTACTTTTGCAAACACCACTGTTCGCTAAATTATATTGCTGCTAAAATGAATTTAAAATTTTAACATGGTTTTGAATAATAAGACAATTCAAATTGGTGAAATTAAAATGCACACAAAAATGAGGTTAACATTAGCTAAATTTTAATGCTTCACAGTACTTTTACATGTATGTGGCTTCTCATGTATATTTGTATGATTTAATCAATAGCATGTTTTTAATTTCCTGTATATTTAAATAATATCCTAGTGAAGATCTTAATATAGTAACATTACACAGAAGCATGTGATCAGGGCTGGAAAAATTTACAGTTTAAGGGAGATAACCACATTTCCCTTGAACAGATTTTCTCATCTTTCTAATTGTTGTCCTCAAAATGGTCAAATTTTGTTGAAAAATCTTCCCAAATTTTTAGTTCTTCCAGCCATGCATGTGATACTATTGTTGTTGGATTTAATTCGTGAACGCGTACTCAGAGCCTTGTGCATACATGCGAACTAAAAAAACTTGAAAATATACGCTTGCGTCAGGGACCACTGCGTACTTGCTATAAACACGCGTTCACGAATTAAATCCAACAACTATAAAGTGTTGCATTCAACCAAGGTTAATAACTTTTGATTATTTTGATAAGTAATTAGGTCATGGTTGCATCTAAACACAGTATCTTT
This sequence comes from Ophiothrix spiculata, assembly GCA_000969725.1. Taxonomy (NCBI): domain Eukaryota; kingdom Metazoa; phylum Echinodermata; class Ophiuroidea; order Amphilepidida; family Ophiotrichidae; genus Ophiothrix; species Ophiothrix spiculata. The sequence continues at coordinate 1,114 of JXSR01S048532.1, forward strand.
TCCTGACGGAATCCAAACAGTAGAACTGGTTTCAGTCTCTGTCAATTTATAGGTGTCACTTGCGATAAGCAATGTTATGGCCAATTCAAGCTTATCACACTGTACTTCCAAGTCTAGCAATGTGCACCAAGTCCTGTCCCGGTTTATCAGCATTAAATATTCCAAATTTGACATTAAACTCATTCAAGTGAACTATTTAGTATGAGCAGAGATCCAGATCAATGTGCATCTGTAAGAACAAGATCTCATATCCAGATCTTGCAAGTCATTTTAATGGTAGTGACACAGGCATTCAAATTATGATGCTTGTGTAGCCACAGTGTAATTCAAGCCTGGTGTAATAGATGCGGTCTACGGAGTTGTGCACTGAAATGGATCTGCGATCCTGTGTAGCTGTGTTGTTTTTCAATATAAACCAAATACCAAATTGCAAGTTTGATAATTTTTTTCCAAGTTTACATTAACTGATAGCGTGTCCCAGTGGGAATGAGACCAAAACAAAAGAATAATTGTTGTATTTCAATAATGTTTAAACCATGCCAATTTACCAAAGTGAGAAAACTTGAAACTTTCTACAAGCCCAACAGAGATGTGGGCTGAAACCAGTACTATGAAGTTTTTGCATGGTGTTCCTAGGTGATGGATCAATTGGGATTGTTGTTGTTTTTGTAAGGGTTTTATTACAATATGATATAAGAATGTAGCCCAGATAGGAAAGTTAGTTGGGCCAACATTGACCAAACGTTGGGCCAACTAATTTTGCTATCTGGGAGACTACATCTCATATGACAAGGATTGCAGTTACCATATTATTAGGTCCCAATGACATGCTTATTTTTCAAGAGTATGTTATAAGATGCAAAGCAAACAATGCTATTAGATATTTTAGTGAAAAAGTGAGGTCCCAAAAATATATTGGGTGTCCTCAACTTTTGTATTTATTTCAATTTGATTTGTATCAAGTTGGTGCACTATCCTTCTGATTGGTAAGAGCAGATCGGAGGAATAATACATCCTGTTATAGGAGCAATAAGATACCAACTAAGATATTTTGCACTATTTCTCTCATTCATTATTATAGATCCCCACTTTCAACCAGAAATCTGCTCAGCGACTCACCGGCGAGCCTTCACCTGAATTCAGGGAGTAATACAGTGACTTATGCAGACAAAGCCAATGCCAGGAGAAGGCATACAGTTGCTACGCCAACTAGGCTAGTAGGGAGGTATGAACCAATAGTGGACAAGGAAAATGCTTGATGTATCCATAGCTGCTTTGTTAACAAGTCTCCATGGTTGCTATGCCAACAATTTCGATGGATTTGTGAACTGGTATTGGATAAAGACAATGGCTGATGTGTGCAAAATGGTATTTAAAAATGCTTGTACTTAGATGCAATATGGGTTTGAACTCACCGGCGCTTTGCTTGATTTTGACGCACATTGCATGGGATTGAGGTGAAATTAATGGCATTGAGCTTGGCGATAAATTAAACGTGCATAAGGTGATTTTCTGTACTTCATGGTCCAGTCAGTCCATGATCAATGTTTGATCAACTTTCATTCCACTTTATGCAAAACATTACCTCCCTAGCAAAAGTACTAGATATTCCTTTCCCTACCCTGTGTACTCTCTACTGCAGCAGTTTCAATGGATCATCAATCACACTTTTCAGGGAATAATTTGACCAAAGATTTAAATGATTAAACTACAGGTAGATTAAACGTATACTGCAAGCTTCCTCAGCACATGCGTGGATGGAATTGTGTAAACACAAAAGTTCTTTAGAGGTATCTGTGTGTTGATGTACCGGTAGTCAGAATTTCAGGGATGCAAGCAACCAAAATGTGTTTCTACAACTTAGCACATACGGCATAAAATTGTGCCACAATGTATTATTTTTATGTTGATAAAAGCTCTGAAAATATTTTTACATAGAAATTATGATTTCAATAACAGATTTCTACATTTTGAATTATCAACCTATAAAAATATATATTGGATAGGAAAAATGACACGTTCAATTTCGAAGATCAACAAGAACAGATTTGCATTTTAATTTATGTATACCGTACATTTGATTTTTTTTTTAAAGTGAACCTGAAATTGCTTGTAAAAAGAAGAAGTACAGTTTCAGTATGTTTGTTCGAAGGCACTTGTGTTCAATCTATGAAAGCACAAATACACATCTCACATATGGATCTCTGTACTTAACTTTTTGATTAAAAAGTGCACATGTAGCATAATATTTTGTTATTGTTAGCTTTCCGATCTCTAACATTGCAATCATTCAAAAAGCACCTAATCTGTGCGTTCTTATATATCACTATAGAATGCAGCTGAAACTAAAAGTGGCTATCTATTTATTTTTCATACATATAAAACAAATGTTAACTGCTTGTAGTTGGAATTTTACACCTTGGTGATTTTTAACCCCAAATTATGTTCCTTTATTTGCTTTGGGAATAGCTAATATTTGAGATCACCTGTAACATACATCTATGATTTTAACGATACACCTCAAGGCAGTTAATATTTGTATTTTGTAACATACAAAAATCTTGTTAATATCAAACTTATTTTCAGGCCTTATAACTGCACATAATGCATGATGCTTTAGCTTGTCTGTGTGCATGTGTTGCAATTAAATTGCAAATTGTATTGATCACTGCCTTTATTAGAAGATCTAATTTATGTATTGCCAACAATATTGTAATGGCCCTATAATGTGAAAAGTATCATCATTATATAGCCGTTAGTGTTTTTAAGGAGCATACTTAAATGTTGTGGATAATTTTAAAATAACTAATAGTGGCAACTCGGTAATACTTAGTCCCATGATCAGGATATCTTTGTTGAATAACACAAAATTCTGGTAACCAGAATTAAACTGCAACTTCATATGAACTTTGTGTTTAAAGAGTTAATAGAGAGGTTCTAATTGAGGAGCTGTAAAATTAGGGACAGTATTTGTAATATATATTAGAAATATATAACCATATATCACAGACCATAAAAGGGGATGTATTTAGATCATGTCTCATGCAACTCAATAAATTGGAAAGGGGAAAACACAGTTCACAACTATGGTGTGTTAAAAATACCACTCTTAAACTTAAGTTCCAAGTCAGGAAAATTAGATTGAAATATATTGTTTCAAATAACTACATGGCTAGACTAACACTTCTTGTCCGTTAAGCTGACTTTATTCTCAACGCAAACATGTTTCCGATAATTTTTCCGTAGGGAGAAGGCTTGGTAACCTAAACTTGTGCTCAGGTTACTAACTACCCGCGTGCCACAAATTCCGAAGAGGAATCTGTTTGAGACCAAATCGTGAGCTACCATATTTGCCTAAAGGATCCCCTATTTGGTACCATACCTGTTGAAATGAATACCATATCTTAGACCATATGAAAGTGTGATATTAATATCCCTATTAGTCAATTTCTGTTACAAAATAGCTCTGTAGTACAGCTTCCCATTGACTACTAACATTTGGGCACGGGGGTATTATGTGAAAATTAAGAGCTGCTGATTACCCAAAGTCCCATTTTTTAACCCTGCTAAAATGTCATGTGTCCCAACTTCACAATTGATTGAAAACAATAGCAGCTCCCAGGCTGAAGTATTGGGTCACAACCCTGCTATTTCTCAGCTTCACAATGTAAAACAGTAGCAGCTCTGAAAGCTTATGCCTTCCAAATCAAAAATGTTCCAAGTGTTGTGTCACAACAGATTTGTTGAAATCCTCAGGTTGTTTAGAACTGTGTGATTAACTGACCAAAGAGACAGCTTTAACACATTGGTCACTATCTAGCCTTCTAAAACAGTACCTTTATCGTGGGTCATTTTACACAAAAAAAATTGCAGCTTTGGATAAGTGTTTCAAATCTTTTATACTGTTCTGTAAAATGTTAAAATCATGTTGTTATGCATATTTACAATGTTTGTACATAATTGTGATATAATGTATATATAAGATAACTGTATGGAAAAGTAATTTGATTGATTTGGATAAGGGGCTGTTTCAAAACTCAACCGGTAGTTGAGCTCCTAAACTCCATAAACCTTGAAGAATGCAACAAGCAATCAGACTCTGTAACAAGATCCAAAGAATATCCGTTGTATTCTACAACATTGTGAACTGGTGTTTTTGTATTGTGTAAGAGACTAGCAATGATTGATTTACGCTGGTCCCCGGCCTCTTATGTCTTCAAAAACTCCACACTGACATAAGACGCAGGTATCCGCTAATGAATCTAAGCACTTGATTGGCGGCCCGTGCCCTGAAGGCATTTGTTTTCCGCGTCAAACACACAACATGCGTGACGCATTGGTGATTGCGCGAATGCTTGTAACGCGTTGTTAAACAGAGGTCGCGCATGTAAACATCGCCATTTTGTCAACCTCTTCACCAAAGCCTTCCAATCACGAACGTTTGCCGTGTAGTTTGATAGGGCGAGTGAGCTGTCAAGTTGTGTAATTCTACTGGTCAAAATTTTGACTAATTTTGATCAGCCAATACCTGCGGTGATGGGCAGTCTGAACCATATAGTGAAGCGCCCACATCGAGGGTACCAGCGTATGATTGATTAGGATTGATTAAGACCAAATCACTGTGTATTAATACATTTGGTACCTGAATATGTCATGATTTTAGTATAAGTTTTGGTTAATTTTGTTGCTATTACATGGACAAATCTTGAATATAAGTTCATTTGAATATTCAACATGACTGGGTACGTTGTTAGGATTTGAAAAGTATGGACTAATTTATTTCCCTCGTATGGTCATATTGGTTTTGTGCGTTAATCGGCTGCTTGTTGCATACTTAAAGATTTACTGAGTATAGAACCGTCGGCTCTTGGGGGTTGCTGATCTGTACAATGGTGACCACCCAGAAACTGGTTTCTTGAAGCAGCTCCTATTTGAGACTTCATATTTTAGGGAAAAGTGATCGGGTAAAGCTTTAATGTGGGTTACTTGGAAAGTTTATATATATAAACAATATAACAGAATTGTTTATTGACATTTTTAGAATACATGAATTCAAATTATGGGTTTTTGGTGCATTTATATTAAGCCACTTGTGTATCTCTGAATTGTATCTGATTTTTTATGATGTTCTAATTTATAGTGGTGTTTTTCGAATTTTGCTAAATTGCATGTACAATAGTCGCAGCCAAGATCAAAATCACTTTTTGATTCAAAGATGTGCTTGGTTCGAATTTTGTTTCCTCATTGTTTTTCAAGTTATTTTGGAAACACAAATTATATTTGAGTGCCCAAAGTACCCCATAAAGATTTGGGTACTCGGGAGCAGAAATACTGAAATCTGCAGCCTTGGTAAAGGGTAACTTTGTTCGAAATTCCTATTTTTATAAAAATGACTAATCTTTAATAACAATTAGTGAAATTTTCAAGCGGGTATTTTGAATGCGATTCGTAAGCCATAACAATCAGGACCTTCAAATGATGTAACAGTTTACTCACCCTCTCCACATGTGCCTGATATAGATTCCATAATGTACCATAAAAGTAATTTGTAAATAACAAGTGATGGACACTAAACTGGTTTATAAGTTAACAAATATTACTTTGTAATATTCAACATTATCTACTGGTGCAGCTTTACTGCAGAACTGTGCATGTATGTAACTTTTTCCACAGCCAGCCAGACTAATTGAATGAAAAACCAGCCCAAATTAAAATTAACTCCATTTTGATGTATTACTTTACAACAGTATTTAAATTATCATCAGACAAGACATTGATGTTAGGTTGCCTTACTCAAGTCATTAAATTTCCTACAAAATTATTTAATTTATGAAAAGTATGTAACAAGCATATTATCTTGTGTACATAAAAAACAGCTTTCTTTTCACACGATCGAGCGTCAAACAACAAACTAAGATATGCACTGTGCATTTTGGTACAGATACGTAGTCGCACAAGCTCTCATCATACACATCCTATAGACTTGTAGGAAATTTAATGATTCCAATAATAGTCGTAAGTTTATCTCTACCTTAATGCTACATATACATTTGCTACTGCCTGCACTTTGATTGTGTTGTATTAACCTTGGGAGGGCACTCACACATAAAGGTGCCGGTGATACGGGGACGTGTCACTTTAGATACCCCGTTTTTTCCCCTGATCACCATTCTTTAGCTGTGCAGTTACCTGAATATGGCGTTCTCAAGACACCTCAAACAGAGCCGGTTGCTCTCTACCTGTGGCAAGTGTTCTTTAGCATTTAGGTAACCAAAAAATGCAGAAAATACAATAACTCGCCCTTCCATGAGTAATAATCCAAGATGACTACCACTCCGTAGGGTTTACACAGTGAACAAAATGTGCACCGAAAATCCTTTATTTATCTCACTAACAGTGGAATTTATTTTGTGTAATATATACAATATCAGCTATTTATGCAGTCACATTTACAAAGGTCATACATGTAAATAGTTGGTTTAAAGTGATTTTCATGTGTTTGATACCATATATTGATATAATTGTCAAGTTCTGTAAAAAATTCATTCAGGATGCTGCAACCTGTTTAATTATGTTGCCAAATATTTTACATTAATTTTTGTAACTCAACAAGTTTTCTCTTTGTAAATTTTGGCAAGCTTGCTAAATGTATTTCTAAATGCTCACTTACTTTTTATATATGACTTAAAACATATTTATCCTAATTCAGTTTCATATTGTTCATAATGGTGCATTTCCAAATCTGAATTTTTTGAAGTTTTATATCTTCTTCTATTGGTACTGTTTTGTGTAAGATCTACTTTTTTAGTGGAAAGTCTGTTTAAGAGGTTGTAACTTTTGTCTACTTCTGGGTTACCAGGTGTAAAGCAGTCGAGGCATTTTAAAAAGGGGGATCTTTATTCACTGCTGCTCATGGAGTTGAGCTTGTACCTCATCCCCCATTTGTTTGGAAGCAAGCTCATAGACAGGTTGTGTAAATCTTGATTCCAGGCATAGTCAGCGTGTGAATTTTACTTCATACGCAAACCATGTTCATGTTTTCAGCAAAATTTATGGTGGTGTAGCGGTTATAGCACGGAATTCAAAATTCAGATGTTGTTGGTTCGATCCCCGTGCTGCGGACCATGTCTCCTTGTTTCCTTGGGCAAGAAACTTTACTCTAATTGCTCTGTGGTTCGGAAGTCACGTTAAGCCGTTGGTCGCCTGTGGGCGCTGCATACAGTGTATACCTGGTGAGTCTACTGATTTCCCTACAGTTTCGATTTAAAAGAGTCAAAATGGCAAAGGTACCCTCCATGTGCATAAATGCAAAATGACGGCCGTCTCAAGAGGGTCTTCACAGCAGTGGTACTGAGATTCTCCTTTTTAATTTCCTTTGCTGTCGCAGAATTGTTTGTATTCACCATAGATTTACAGAGGAGATACCAGGCACGCCGTCATATTTATTCTGGCATGGAGACAAAATTGGGGTATCCGGGTTTATGCTGATGATGTATCATTCGCGGTTTGTCTCTGCGCGTAACCGGATCTCATCACTCTTTTAGCGGGAACCGAGTAGACCTGAAAACCCCCATTTTGATCTCCATGTATGACGACGCCATTACATTGGCTGGTATACAAAGCCCGGTATTTCCCCTGTAACATGCGACATAAACATTGATTTGTATGCTATCTCTTCCAACACCATTGCTTTCTTCCCAGTATTTGACTCTGAAACACAGGAAGAGGAAATTGTGGTTTTACCTTGGTCTTTTAATACATAATTGTCAATTAAAATGATTACTATCTTACTCACTTTTTTGTAGTGATAAAGAATTGATACTGTTATTGGTAAATATTTTTTTTTTTTTTTTAACTTATGGGGTCTAACAGACAATTTTTTGCAAGATTTGTATAGGATTATCAATTTTACATACTGAAAAATTGTTGGAAAGTTATATGATACAGAATGTCAACTATAATAAACATAGCAAAAATTAATTGGACAGTGTAAACAAAAGCCAGAGTGCATGCATGTATTGTTTGAAAATGCAATCACAACTCTTTGTGTTTTTGTTTAATTGGTGTCCAATCAATTTTTGTTTGCCTTATACACATGTTGCTGTTCATCAAAACAAATTTAGTGATATAGAAGTGTTATTTATGACATACTACTGAAATCAGTATATATATGACAATAATGATTTGCCTATGTTGTTGAATTTAATCGTAAATGCGTACTCAGAGTCTTGAGCATAGACGCAAGCACAACAAACTTGAAAATGTACGCTCGCATTAGAGATAGCTGCGTATTTGCAACAAGCACACATTCACGAATAAAATCCATCAACAATAGGCACAGATAATCAAGCATACTTGATGCATTACAGCAAAAGGTACCTTAGGGGTCATAAAATATTTTCGGCATGGGTGGAAAGACTGTGATCTTAGCTTTAAAATGCCACCATAATCATGAGTGTAGGACGTTCCAGTCTAGACTCATGTTTTGGATGGTAAGCCTGGTTGAAAAAAGGTTATTCTGAGAAAACAGGTTTAAAGTTAGGGTAATCACTGGCGGTAATTGCATTTAGCTTACGATAATCATCAAATTTGCACATTTGGACCGTGTTTTTGCACATGAAAAGTAATTGTCCTTACAATATATACTTCAAAGATAGTACTCATGAAGAAATTGGAAAATCAACCCGGGGACCTATTCATCACTATTTCCAACTTTAGCGGCCCGCATCTCCGAATGTGGTTTTCCAATTTAAGGTACCTTTTGCTGAAACACGTCACAATTGATAAAAGGAACTATAAGTACCAATAAAAAGCCAACACAAAGAAAAGGTTACAAAGTTACCAATAAAAAACAAAAAATACAACTTAAATTACCAAACACAACACATTCAACTTAACCTCCAACGCTGAATTAAAACAAGAAATCCTCCAGCAAAAAAAGAAAAAAAAAAAAAAAACAAACAGCAATCAGGCATGTGGGCAAAATATGTGTGGAGAACAAAACATATAGAGAAAAAATGTTCAAAAATACGAAAAAACAAAATTTTAGCATGCTTAAATTGACTTCATACAACCTTTGACATTCATGCATGCCTATTTCACTGGCAAAGTTTAATGCACATTTTACCAACCTATACATGATTTGGAACTGCTTAGTTCTCTAGGTCGGTAAACATGAGCAGAATTTATACTTTCCCTAGAGGCACCCATATTGGAGAGCTGAGCTTTCGATACTCTAGCGAGTAGCTGAAGATGCCCCTCGCTAGAGTATCGAAAGCTCAGCTCTCCAATATGGATGCCTCTAGGGAAAAAATAAATTCTGCTCATAACCCATAATCAGTTTACAAAATGTTTGTATGATAAATTGGATGTGTTTTGTATTGGACATAATATGTATACAATAACAAGCTGCTATTAATAAAAATGTATATTGCAAATTATGTAAGAAACTTCTGTGGTTTTTGTTTTGTAATTTTTGTAGCCTGTCAAGAATAACTTTGGGTGATATGTATTTATCACAAAGAAATTGAAAAATGAGAATCAATGCTCGCGGCCATGTTGTCGCTTATGCAGCAGATTGATTGTACCTCCAGATTAGTTCAGAAATGGCCCAATAGCTATACTTTGATCAACACCAAATAGGTGGACCTCTTCACATCGTATGCGCAGCTAAGCACAGGACAACTGCAGATGCAGCGCGTGTTATACACGTTGTTACTTGCACGTTAGTATCTACGGCACAGGTGTAGGTAGGATTATGTTTATTTGCCGATGAAGAAAAACTTCTTAAATCCTGCCTATTTAGTGTTGATCAATGTATAGGTAGATCTTCAATTAATGCATAGACAGCACATGCATTTTCTTTACATGCAAATTTATGGTGTGAAATGGTACAATAACTAAACTAGTCCTCCATGAGGAACAATCCACGATGGCCACCATCCCATAGCGTCACACAGCGGTCAGATCAAAATGAGGGTGATCACCGATTCCCCTTTTTAATTTCCTTGATTTATTACCACCAGGTGCATTTAAGACTATTATTTGGAAAAGAGTAAAGGGCATGATAGGATAAATTTCATGTCAAACTTTGAATGTGTTCAGACGTATCCAGTCCCTAAATGCATCCGAACGTTTCGATCCATGGAGTATATTTTGAGTGAAATGATTGTCAAAAGTAGTTTCGGCCAATTAAAAAAATAATAATATTTGATGAATTTGTTATTGTATTGACCATTAGTATGGTTATGCTATGGTATTATTAGTTACCCCGTTTGTTCACGCAATAGGGAAAGATATCTATGGTTGGGTTAGATATCTTCCGTATTGCGTAAGAACAAACAGGGGGTAACAAATTTATCACTTGGTTTCGGCATGGATCTTATTATTAAAACGTAAATTATGCAGAATTAGATTTATAATTTACCTAAATTATCTTCATAAATAGTAAAAGTCAACCAAGCAATACGGATTTGCCAAACAGGTAATATATAACCGTACTGCACGGTTTAAGGATAAGTTTGCGTGTGCGACTTTTGCAAGTGCGCAATAAAAACACATCACGCGCAGTCATCCCTGCGGGATAACTTTTTGATTACGCAGTCAAGGTTATTTTTAGACTTGAAATATGTAATACGGCTATATATTAATTGGCTTTTGACCAATGGGATTCAAGGATAAAGAAAGAAAAGAAAGAAAGAATTCTTTAGGCTGATAGCCAAGGATAACCCAAGAAAGCCTCTAACGAAGCTTATTTCCATTGGGGTCCTAGATCTTTCTTTAATATTCAGTTTTAGTGCAGGAGGAAAACCGGAGGACCCGGAGAAAAACCTGCGGAAGCGAGCATGGACTGAAAACCAAATGCACATAAAGCGCCGGGCGCGGGACTCGAACCCGGGACCTCATTGGTGCAAAGCGAGGGAAATACCGCTACACTAACCCGCTTCCCCTTAGGATTTAAGTCAACCAAGTGATAAGGACAATTATCACCTGCTCAGTGTCATATCCCTCGGCTGGACACGACCTACCTTTGCTCACAATTATTTTTTTATATCATACCTTTGCTTCAACTAATTGCTAGTAATCGTTAGTCATCAATGGCAATATTTTAAACCATGTCTGTATTCAGATTAATTGCCAATGATGATATAAAGAACAAACCCAACAGTAACACATGGCCAGTCACCAATTTGATGGAAAGATGTGCCAGTAATGTCATCTTCAATTGTGATATATCCTTCAGTCTCACTTTCTACCTTAATTGACTGTATACACCATTTGTGCTCCGGGGCATCAGGAATTACCAATATGGTCTATAAACCAGACATACTGCACAACCACATGAAGTCATGCAGCAATTTTGCTTTTTCTTAAAAAAAACCTGACTTGTGCCCTCTGGGTCATACTGTTAACTGTTTCAGAGCAATTGATGCTTTATGCATTGTCGTCAACAATTCCAAGTCAGGTGACACTATTGCACTACGACTTTCTTGCATCTATTTA
>JXSR01S048534.1:3003-21147 GCA_000969725.1 Ophiothrix spiculata
TTTCTCGGATGCATAAAGACGTGTTTTTTGACAATATGGACATTCCGGACAGCAATATCCGAGTCTGGTCCATGTTGAAGCCGAGAACGGTCAGGAAATTCGGACAAATGCAAAATTATTTTTGATAGGGTCTTACCATGCATGCTGTGCTCCAGATGTCTGCTGCTACATCGTAACCAGCGCCAAGTAGTACCTCCAGAGCTCTGTATTGTCTTGTCTGAATATCTTGTGTAAAATGGTGATGCTGTTAACAAATATGAAAAAGTAAAGGTATTTATTTGCTACTGTATCATTCACAAATAGTATATTCAATGACTGGATAATTCGAGATGAGAGATAATGAAATGTTGCTTGGTTACGGGCACTTAATTGACAAATTAGCATGTGGTATCAGAGACCAGTTGCTACGTGACTATTTGTCATTTGTACATGCAAACGCAGAACACACAACTTATCACTTTATAACACCCGCCGCAGATTCAGATTGAAATATCAAACAGGCTATGACTGATGCAGCTGGCTCACACCATACTGCAAACTAGCAACTACCTTTGTTGATAAACATTCATGAATGTCACAACACCACAAGGAGTCCTAAAGTCGGCGTCACACTTCTTCAGAAAATGTAAATAAACATCCAGAGTACAGGGCCAATTGTTTACAAGCGCTATCGGTACCCTGCAATTGGTAGTCACATGACTGATTTTGTCATAGGAATTTTGGCAGAGATTTTAGTGGAAATCCCAATTCATAATTATTAGTCCAAGTGTATCATAACAAATGCAAGTATCGCACCATAAAATTCCAATATATATTCACATAGGTACTGGGAAGGGAATGTTAGATTGTGGAAATTTGAGACCCAAAGTCAATTTAGAAATTACGATATCTATACCATTGTTTTAAAGTAATTGAGCAGGCGATTGATTTCATAAAGATGTCTACACAAAACAAAATGTATGGCCTCTATTTCAAAATCTGTGAATTAATCACATTTGACATGGTAACTTACCGTCCAGCAAGCATTGCCCAGATCCGCAATTTTGACTTTGAGTTCTTGATTGTCCAGCAAGGCTGGGGGAGACGACTGTGATTCATCAATTACTGCTGCAATAGAAACATAGACAGAAATTTATTCAAGTGTTTTGATATGTGTACTGGTTACATAACTAGGTATTGCTAAGGATATAATGCTCCCACAATGTGTAAATTGGTAAAATTTCACAGATTTTGAAGATTGATCATTGAATACATATTTTTCAGGAAAGAGTAATACATTTTGAGCAATTTTTAAGAATAGCCTCAACAAATTGAAAAAAAAAATCTTTGCAAATGTACGTTTGTCCAACTTTATCTTCTCAAAATTGCATTCATAATTTAAATCACAATGTAAGTCTTGGAAAACCTCGTGAATTTTCTTCAGTATATTTTTATTAATCTATCTATGTAAGTGTAATAAATCTAGTCTCTTCTTAAGATCATATACTGATTTTTAAAATAATTTGACCTTTCTTGGACCCCAATGACTTCCAGAATTTCTACTATAGTACATGGAGTTGATTGAAATGCAAAATATGCAGAGCCTGTTCTATAGATTCTGTGAAGTGTATTCAGCATTTCAACAAATCACCATATCTCTTTATACAGAAGTGTACTGTTGTTGATGTGATAAACCCACGGTTGATATTATTAAAATTAGCGTGTTACAGACGGCACAGCGTTCACGTAATTGCGTTTACGCAGTACGCATAGCCATAGGCAAGCGGGGACATCCTGGCATCTTGTCCGATATAGTGCGGTGAAAACAATTGCCGACTGCTCATACAACTCAATGGAGAAAAATGACGGCTCTCAGAAATGTTGATGGATTCTAGCAAATTTTCAAATGTTTTGATTCCAAAATCATGTGAGATGTGTGGAATTCAAACCACAACAAGATGACAAACACCTCATCATTTAACACATTTCCTTCTCGCTAAAAAAGAAAGAAAACAAGAGAAAGCCTGGTTGAATTATTGATTGTTTTCATCGTGCACGAAGTCCAACATGAGTTATTTTTAGATCATTGTGCTGCGTATGACATAAATCCGCTCGGCCCTAAACGACGGCGAGCTGAGAAGGTATAAATCCTGGTGCTTGGGAACATTTGAAAAATGCAAAGCAACAAATATTCAAAAAGTAGCATTTTGCTTCAGATTCCGTAAAATATATCTATTAAAGAAACATCTAAAATTAAATTTCATTCGATTAAGATTTCAAAAATATTTTCATTGTTGAAAGGTATTCAAACACACTAAAAAGTTGTTCATCAAACATTTCAACAACTCACCGTATCTTCTTATACAGGAGCGCGCCATTGTTGATTAGTGATGAATCCACAGTTGATATTCAAATAAGCGCGTCACGCACGGCACAGCGTACAGGGAGGTGCGTTTACGCAGTGCACATAAATCAGCGCACTGTTCATCGCACGTCGGGAACTTGAGTACGTGCAACTGGCGCTTGGGAACAGTTGAACACGACAAAGCAACAATCATTTTAAAACTAGTATTTTGTTTAAGATTCTTCAAAGTATTATTATTGAGATGAGTATCTGTTAAATTGAAAACATTTAGAATTTAATTTGTACGTTTTCAGGAAGATTTTCGTTGTTGAAAGGTATTCAAACATGCTACAGAGTTGTTTATCGCTAATCAACAACTCTGCATCCGATGCTTGGGCATATTTTGATCACACTCTGGTGGCTAATGCCACCCTCGCACGATAAAAAATACGCAGACGCATGGATGCATCGTTGTTGATTAGCGATGAACAACTCTGTAGCATGTTTGAATACCTAAAACCAACTCTGCATCCGATGCTTCAGCATATTTTTATCGCCCACAGATGGCTAAAGCCACCCTCCAGCAAATGATACGATTAAAAAGCTGTTGCTGTAATTCAATTGTCACTCAATTACGACAACCACAACAGAGATTCTGATACATCATTACTAAGTCTGACAGACACAATAAACATCATCAATACCTACCTGATACATGATTCTCTCTTTCTGGTGTTTCCTCAGCATCCATGACCCCAATAAATTGACTACCCGGTTTTTCTTCCGCTCCCCTCAGCACACTCATTTCATAGGCATTTCCAATATTTGTAGGTCTATTTACTCTGTGATCACTGATAATTTCTGTGTTGGTTTCCGTTGGTGAGAAACCATTTTCTTTACCATTACTACTATCACCCAAGTCCTGTAGACCTATTCTTTCCATTTTTTCCAGTTCTTCTGAATTTGGTGTAAGTTTATTGCTGTCTTCTGGTGTTTTGACTTCATTTGAATTTGCTAGATTTGTGACTTTTGTGTCGTCTTGTGCTAGAATAAAATATAAGAAAAGTAAATTAACAATAATAAAAACGGAGGAATAGCCTATACTAAAAAATAAAATAAAATGGGGTAGACGTGTCACAAAGAGATCACTTCAAAAATCACCCACTCAGAACATAGTGAGTTGGACAAATCACCTGTTGAAATCACCCACTCAGAACCAAGTGGCTTAGACACGCCACCAACTGAACACTGGGAACCGCCGAATCAGTTGGCAAGTCTCTTCTTACAAGTTTTAAAACTGTTGTTTGCTAATTTGTGAGAATAATAATTAATGACAATACATTAGCATTAGTTATCTCATAAATATCCAGCAAAATTAATAATGTCACAAAGCCACAACTATACTTTTGTATACTTTGTGGGGACATTCTTTTTGTGCTTTTACTATACTTTGATCAGCACTAATAGTTCTCGCTATCTCAGTTGGTTTGTTCTTGGATTGTTAAACATGGGCTCTTTAGTTTCTATCGACCATTTCGCATTTGAGTCCAGCTGGAGCTGAGTCTGCGAAAACTGTATACTCTATGAGGGTGTGAATTGCTCAAGCTAGGGTTGTGCCCATTAATGTAGACCTGTCGAAGTAAGCCCTTTGGCCCAACGGAGTCCGAGTAGTGATTTAACCCAATGATTAGAACTAATTGTCTATGCTCTGTAAAGTGTACCGAGGCCACGTGAAATTACAAGTCAGGGGAGCTGAGTAGTGCACTATAAATCACCTGCATTTTATTTTTTTAAATAGGCTGGAATTATGAGGCTTTTCTTTATCCGCCAGTAAACATAATCCTACTTATACACGTGCCATAGATACTGGTGTGTGATTAACGCACAACACGCACTGCGTCTCCTGCAGTTGTGTGTGTTCAGCTATACACACAATTCACAATGCAAAGAGACCCACCTATTTGGAGTTGATCAAAGTATACTATACTTACAACTTGTACTGCTTGTTTTGGACCCATTTTCCATGCTACTCTGAGATTCCTTGATATCTTCCACTCTATCGCTCCTCTCCTCTGACCCGTCACTTGCATCAACAAACCCGTTACATAACGCATCCCCTTTATTGGACTCCTCCTCTTTCTTATTATCAACATTGTCTTTATCATCCTCTTTTAATCTCTGAGGATTGTTTTTCTCACTGTCCGTGTCCTTGGGGGATGTCACAGCACTGTCTGCTGTGTTGTTGTTTTGATTCTGAGTTTTGTTTGAAATAGTACATGTTGTGTTTGCGGCTTGGTTAGCGTCGGTGCCATTTGTTGTCGGGACGTTCTCTGATGTGGTTGAAGATTCAGGAGCCGCATCGGCTTCATTGCCAGAATCGTCATCCTCCTGGTCTGAATCTAAGGACAAAAGCATACAGATGTTCTTTAATACTTGGAATACTATAAAACTTTACCACTCTGGTTGCCATATTTTTAGCGCAAAATCTTCCCTTCATTGCAAATGCCAAAATAAAACTCAAATTTAATTGTTAAATATCTTGCTTGATGTTCTCTTAACTCTTTGCACTATTTGAGAACTTTTTTGAGTGCAATATTTCAGATTTAGCACCTAACTAAAAACATGCATGCCATATACTGTAAGGAATTCAACTGGCAAGAGCTAAACAAAATGTTTCATGCAATAATTTTGCATTCTTTTCTTTTTCCTATTTTAATCTATATAAAATCAACCAACATTTATAACAAAATTCTATTTACATAGCAACCAATTAACAACCATTGAAAAATGTTCAATTTACCCATATTTACTTTACTTCCAAATTTGAATGTCTATTTTTGTCTATAAGATTCAATAAACACTTATCTTCCATTCAAACGGTAATGAATATATTCTTTACTCGTGCAATCACTGTAAACACTATTAATCAACAACAAATCGTCATATGAGAGCAATAAAGTCTTTACTGCAATGGCTGCCCCAAGTTATATTTATTTTACACCTTGTCACAAGAATGTGAAAAATCTCTCAAAATTTCACCTTCTTATGTCAGTAGTTCTTGAAATGGTTCTTCAGGTGACGGTGTCACCTGATTAACCATTTCAAGAACCACTGACCCAAGACCGGAGATTTTACAGTGTGCAATCCAAATTAATGACAAAAGGCAGCTATTGCAGATACGACTTTCTTACACTGATCACATGACGAAATCAAAGCAGGTGAAAGGAAGAATGCCAGACGTCATTTACCATGGAAACATTAGAGGGTCATTTTGATACACAAAATACATCTCAAGATAGCTCAACATATAGGCAATTATATTGGCTTGAATATTAATGGGTGATCATGGTAGCAAAGAAATACATGCATGGCATGAAAGAATTGAATATCAAGCAAATATGGTGGGGTGGGATCGACACAATTATCACACAGCAAAATGGTGGAATAATCAAGCATTAAACAAAATCATATGGATTAAAATTCATAAGTCATAATTCATGTTAACACTAAAAGCGAAAATATTTAGCATTTTGATAATATACAAATATATACTGATTTGTCGATCTCTGGTTTAAACTATGGACCTGAAGTGACAAAAATTGTAATTTTACTCAAGAGACACAGACAAAGTTTAAAAGCAATTTTAGTCACTCAAGGACCATAGTTTTCATTCAGAGATCTGAAACAATGACAGTAATTCTTTGTTTTATATTCTGCATGACGTTTAGACCTAAATAGTACTTTGGAAATCAAAATGGTCTGTCTGAGCCCCATATATGGTTAAATAATCTTTACAAAAGTACTATTTAGGGCTATCGACTAATTATTAAAATCATTTGAAATCATGTGGTTGTATAAAATGATCACCTCTCTTATATTCATTACTGCAGTATATAATAACAATTATCAACTATTTCAACACCATAGAGCATTTTCAGCTGGATAAAGATCAATAAATTTGTAATACGTGGACTACTTAAATGCCTATTTTCGGATTGTTGTATAAACGTGTACTTTAGGCCTTATAACCATAGGCTGTTCCCTTGTGGCATGTGCCCTTTATCTGTTTTCCATTGTCCTAAACAGCCCCCCAACTGTGAAGAGCTACACAGACAATAACCTTTGTTCTGCTTGGTGATCATATTAGTGGTCTTGTGTGCGGCAGAGGTTCCCTGTGACCAGACAGCATAGAGAATGGATGTAAATCCTCTATGCTGCCAGGTTATACAGTTTATTAGTTATAAGATAAAGTTTACTGTCTGAGTAGCTCTGCACAACTTGGGACAATGGAAAGTGCAACAAGGGCACATGTCACAATGGAAGAACCCATATACAAACAAGGATATACAGAGATATAATATCTGAAACTATACCGAACAACATACTAATTTTATGTTACATCTAAATGTAAATATTAGGAATAACAGCCCATGTATAGTAATCACAAACTACAAGCCATGCAAATAGTATAGTGTTAACCCATGGCTGATGTAGTAACACACTAATGATAATAGGAAAGTAGACTCAGATTAATGAGCTACCAAATATCATATAGATGGTAGTGTTCATTATTAGAATAATTCACTGAATTCAAAAAATAAAATTTCATAAAAAACAGTAAAGCCTTAATGATTAGGCATTCAGTAAAGTCACCACGCACTTTGAAACACCGAATATTCTGTAATTTTCAGTACCAAACCTTTGTGATCTATGATAAAACTATACATGTGTTATCAAGTAACATCTATTCACATAGCTATACTTTTTATTAAAAGAAGTTTTGATTAGGCTAATTATTTGCTCATATCAGAGGTTGTGGGTTCAGACCCGCCGATCAGCACTGCTGGTCGAACCATGTCTACCTGTTTCCTTGGGCAAGAAACTTAATTGCTTCGGGGTTCAGAAGTCACTTTAAGCTGTTGATCCCCTGTGCAAATGCTCCTTGGGCACTGCATATAATCAGTGGCGGCGGAAGGTAAAAATTTTAGGGGGAAAGGCTTTTTTTTAGCAAAAATTGGTTGGAGAAAAATTATGATTTTTTTTGTAATGCGCGTGTAGCACACGCAAAAAAAATCTGTCAAATCGGCTAATTTCAGCTAATAATTATATTAAAAATCTTGAAATTTGCGCAAAAATGGCTTATTTTTACAAAAAATTGACAAAATATCTGAAAATTCGCGTGAAGCACGCAATTTTTTTTTATTTTTAACGTTTATATTATCAACACAAAGGGAAAATTTCAATTTCCTTTCCTTTTCTTCTGCTTTATTTTTTGAGGGGGTCCGTCCCTCCCCCCCCCTCCCCCTCCGCCGCCTATGCATAAGTGTATGCCTGATGAGTCTATGAAAATTGTTGATAAGTCTATGTCTCAATCTCATCTGAATAGATACTCACAACTCAATCACTTCATTCCTTAATCTCATTAACATAAACAATTATACCTTTTTACTAATTGCCAACTTATTGTGATAATGAGGTTTATTTCAAACATACACAAGCCTTTTGAAACTGATCAGCGAGGAAAAAATCATTAACTTGACAACAACAAAAAACTGAGAGAAATTTTGCGGTTTAATTATGTGATCAAATTGACAAAACATGATTATCATACTATGCAGGCAAAGTTTGCATACCTCTTTACGTAGTCTCTAACTTCATCATATCTTATATATCAGTGTTTGACAACTTAATCACTTTTTGAAGTACTTTTAACATTTTTAATTCCAACACTGTTTCCTTATACATGCTAGAGGCATTATAATATATTGCAAGATTGAGCGCCATTACATTATGCTGTATAACTGTTACTTGATATAATTGTTTAATAATATTCCAAAATAAATTTACAAAAATGTTTATATATCACTTGATTGTCAATTATGCAAAATTGTCGACATATAGGATTACATATTATATTAGATCTATAAACTAGTTGACAAAATTGAAATAAAAATAACAGACATTCATTTTCAAGCCAGACATCTGGTTCTATGTTGCATCTGCTATATTACACATTCAACTGACATAAAATTATGATGCAAATCATGCACTATCTATTGGAATTGTGTCTACATCATATCATTAAATAGACAAACTATTCACAATTGTATCAATTTATATTCAGATAAGCCAGGATGGGTAACTGTTATATACATTATCATGCTTTGTGGTGTTTAAGTGAGTGAAAATATTGGATCCACAACATGATAATGATCAAATTGGATGATTTATGCATGGGGGTTACTCACATATGAAAGCGACATACAAGTGCCATTGAGCACCTAGGAAGTAGGGGTCTTTTGGTGACAAATTGGATAAAAAAGGGGGTCTCTCAGTGACAAAAAATGGGGGTCTTAGAGCGAAATTTATTTAAAAAATGTCTTTCTGGATAAAACTATATGAAAAAAATTGCAAAATTTAGACAAATTTTGAAACTGAAACCGCTTTGTAGGAAAGATTGGGTCATGCTTCTCTGAAGGTCATTATTCAGGCCTCATATCCTCATCAAGTACAACCCTGACCCATTACTCCCAACCTCCTTTAACTCATTGCCTACTAATGGCGACTAGAGTCGCCAGTCAATCACATCTACATGTTTCTGGTTTAGGTGAAATGTTCATGATCCAAGGAAGGTAATTGCCTATTAGATTGATGGATTTGTAAATGAATTATTGGAAATTTATTGATGTCAATATAGAAGTACAATACCAGCAGACATCAATTATTGATCTAAACAATAGAGATATTGATCTAAATCAATATTCAATAAACTAGTCAGTGGACTTGTCAATTATATAGTGGACTTGAAGTAGCAGTCAATAATTAACTATTGTTTGACAAATTTACTCCAAAACCAGATACAGGATTCCTCCTTTAAAGCAAGCACTACAGGCCATAACAGCATTAAATATTTCAAAAATGGTGCATCCAATATTTAACTGTAGGCATTTTTAACCACTGTAACCACATTAAAGGTAAAATGATAGGTAATCAATTTTATAACACTGAGCAGGTAAACATGGTAAGGACCTCAAATGAGAGATGCAAGTCAGAAGCAATGTTTGGATTTAAATGATAGGAAAACATAAAGATCTTAATTAATGACAACATTCAGAGTAACTTGAAAAGTATGTAACATTGAAATAACTTTTCCCTGTGGATATTTATGACTTTCCTGCTGGAAATGTTATCCTTCAAGGGGGTTCTGTGGGATACCACAGATATCTTGAGACTGTACACAATTTACAATCTTAAAATAAGAAGGCTTTGATATTGTCACAGATCTGCAGCAACTATAAATAACTCTTTAGTAAGGCTGTGATCACATAGAAGTATACGGTATTCGCTATACAGTATTTGATGACTCTATGTTATAATGGCACAAAGAGCTACATGGTTTTTGTGAAAAGTGCCCTTTTAATGTGACCCGTTAGCATCAAATTCACATGTTCAATTGAATCTATACGGGTGCCCAAGTAAAATCGTGCACCGTATACCCGAATAGTATAGTTCTATGTGATCGCAGCCTTACAGGTAACACCTACTTCAAATACCTGACACAATTCAATGTTATATCCCAATTCTAGATTGTGATTTTGTTCTAATTAGCAAGGGATTTAACCAAAAATGGTTATTTTGGTGTTAAATTTAGCTCAGTTGTGAGTGTGGGGGTGTGAGGGTGTGTGTGTGTTTTGATGTTTTTGTTTATTTCTCTTCCATCTTTTATTGCATAAAGGCACAAGAGAGTAAACTATTGGGCCATGGACTCCTTGACCTAGAGTCCCTTCTATAGGAACCTTGCTGAACAGGGTATGATATCATAACACTATATTCACAATATTCCACATTCACTTTATGTTTTCCACCAAATTATCTTTATGGTCAGTATTCCTCCAAAGTATAATTTAATATTGTAAACAGGAACAAATCAACAACCATTGGACAAGTACATGTACATTGATAAGGAAAAAAAAACGAGGTTAAACACTGATTTTGCTTGTGCAAGCTCTGAACACTTTCATTATTGCAGTATTAAAATGGTTAATAAATATCTTTTGAAAATTGACAAAGCATTAACTTGTCGACTAAGTTGTAACCATGTTTCTCAACATCTAAATGGCTTTGGTGTTTAATGGCATCACTTATGAAAGAGAAGTCGGTATGGCTGATGTCTGTGTGATACAGCAAGATATGATATTGTCAGTGTGTTGTATTTAACTGATGTAGACAGCCATTAAATGAAGTCTGCAAAGTGCAAATATTAGGAGAACACTTAAAATCTGGACAATTTTGATATCATACATCATGTATGAGCATCGTGTGAAAATGAGAAACGTTTCTATTAAATTTTGTCATCAAACATGCACATGACAGTAACTTACTTGATTTTCAAAAAAATGTGGTTCGACAAGGACAAAATATTGGCAAATTTCAAACTAATTTTAGGCCCAAAATATACTTTATTAATTTTTTTGTTTTAGAATAATCACTATTCGAAATGTTGATAGACATGAGGTCTCGACAAATTTCATCTAGACAAAAACCAAACAGCATTTTTAACCGTGTAAAGAATTTGACATTGTTTTTTTTTTTTTTTAGAATGAAAATTGAATAACCTCTCTCAAGGACATAAGTTTCATAATGAAAAGATCAAGTTGGTAGAATAAACATATTGTGAAGATACCACATAATATGTATGCACTTCAAAATGTATCAACAATTTCACCATCAAACAACATTCATCATAATGGTTACAATTTAACACCATGAGAAAAATTTCAAACCATAAGAAAAAATTTTGAATGAATATGTATACAAAATGATGTAAGTACATTTTGGGCTTTTCAACACTATCCATAAATACTTCAAATCAAAACACATGTGACTTTTCTTACAAGTCTTGCTAATGATGACCACTTGCATCGCCTGCCCATTATTCCATGCATGTTTAGCCAATATTTGTACAGTAACAACAAATCTCCAAAGTACTTAACCCTTCTAAAAATAGTCCTCCAATAAGGCCAAAATGACAATACCAGGAAAACAGACACTTTAAGACAACTGACAGTGTCTTTAGATTAATATGTAAATATTATGTGTCATAAGCTTTAAAAAGAGTGTTGAATTATGATATGGACTCGATCTCAGTGTACAGCCAAATAAAATACCTAGTTACTGTGCTATGAAAATACTTATTTTTAAAACAATATTGTATTACATCAAAAACAGAACTTTAAGTGCAACTGCAAACCATTTTAAGATCTTCTTGGCTTTGATAGAAGCATATCAAGCAATAAGAAAAAGAGAAGTGATTACATGATCTACTCAGAAATGGAATTTCCATACAATACAACGATCATTAAGCATCAATCTGAAAACTATTCCTAGGCAAATAGCAATATCCACCTTTGATCTAGGAGTTGCTCATAAATGTTAGTTAATCTGTCAGGAAGTATTTCGAAATGTTCGGCACCAAGTCAGGCACTGATTGACAAAAAAGCACATTTTCAACAGAAACCTGACAATTAATTCATATCTTAGAACACTTAAGGTATCAGGCCCTCGGAAGCTTGATTCCAGTTTACAATCACCTGTAAGTTTAAATGAAATGAAATAGGTGACTTTGAAAAGAGTCGTTGAAATGGCTTACCGTATCCATTCCTATTTAGTTGGCCTAATAAAGTGTCGTTGAAATAGCCTGATCCATAACCTTATTTCCATATTCCCAACTTAGACTATCTCCATTAAACTCCTACATAACACATCAATATTCACAGGGAGCTGTAAGCTACTTCAGGGTTGTTTTGTTTTTACCGCCATACTTCACACATTGAGCTAAATAAGGCACATAATGGCTTCTTGATAACTTTAAGCACATGTAAACAACATGAGCAAAGACAATAACAGTATAAACACCAATGTTATATGGGCATTGTGGTATATACTGTACATACTATAAAGCTACGAGTGTTATACTTGACAGGGAAGAGCTAGTATTATTCACCTTTTCTACACCTTTGCTAATCATTGATGATAGTATAGACCACACAGGCTAGTCCATGCTTTGATATGGCATAAAGCAAACTTAGTGTGCATACATGTATGTGTGCATAATACAAGGATGACATAGAACAGACCCAATGGATGATTTTCTCACACAAAATTTCAGATCAGTCCACAAATTTATTCACAAATAGTTTAGAAGGTGTTGATTATTTGACAGAGAGAAAAGCAGTGCCAGCACCAACATATTTTCAAAGTCTAAGCTATGTTGTTAACCTCCCCCCCCCCCCTTTTTTTCAATATACCCATCTCTATTCATTCAGAAACATTTTTTTCTAATTCTACCCATTAATTCAAACTTAAACTGGTGCTGCCACTGTTCAATGGAGAAATCAAACTTAAAGTGAACAAATGTGGTAAATTTTGGGGAAAAAAAGTAGTAAAAGATTTCAAAAGTATTGATGTGAAGGGAACATATTGATCAAAACAACGAAGTTGGTTGCTGGTACCCATTTCTCTAATGATTGCAACATATACAACACTTTCAATAGATTCAACTACTGGAAAGTACTCCACACATGGCCTACTATTTGGTATCATACAAACTAAAATGGCTAGTTGTTAGATATCGATCTAATTGGGTACCAGCAAACGTAAGAAATTAACCAAATGAAGGTGCACACAGATAGGTAACACAAAAGCTAATTCAATCCACTGCAAGCTACACTATCTTTGGTTACACTCCTAAATATGGTCATACTACCAGATATGGTCAGTGTTTGTGTGTACCTCTCTTTTTCGGTTCGCCTTCAGCCAAGGGCTCAAGCGCCGTAGTGTCGGCAGTGGCATTTTCTTCCACGTTGTCAACGGGCCCTTGGGATGCCGCAGCGAATAGTGGTTCTTGAGTGTCACTGACAGGCGAGGCGACCTCACTCAGCGGTGTGCAAGCCTCGCTGAGAGGTGTGCAGGCCTCGCTGAGTGGTGTACAGACCTCGCTCAGTGGTGTACAGACCTCGCTCAGTGGAGAATAAGCCTCGCTGATAGATGTGCATGTCTCACTTAGGGGTGTGTAGACCTCGCTCAGTGGGGTACTACATGGTGTTCTATCATAATCACCATCATTGCTGGTTGGACTTTGAAGCTCCATGTCCATTTTCAGATGTAAACTTTCCATGGATTCTGACAAAGAGAAGTCGTCATGTGAGTGCAAGAAAGTCGTATCTGCAATAGCTGCCATTTGTCATTAATTTGGATTGCACCCTCTATAATCATCAGTCTTGGGTCAGTGGCTCTTGAAATGGTGTCACCTGAAGAACCATTTCAAGAGCCACTGACATGGCAGAGAAATTTTGGGGGATATTTCACATTCTAGTGACTGAGTATTAAATAACTTAAGGCAGCCATTGCAGATACAACTTTTTTGCACTCACATGACGAAGTGACCTTTTTTGACATTTCACGGACATTTAAAGTGTTCACAACTACAGTGTCTTTTGGATACTTAAAATAATGTGTAGGAGTTTAAAACTGTCACTGCACTTTATACTGTAATTGTTGATACTCTGATAAAACTAGCAATAGAAAACATGTCTTTTTCCTTTCAATAAATAGGATCTGTTTTCAGTAGTTGTGAATACTCAAGTTAACTACTTAAAAGAACATCATGAGTTCGTTCAAATATATCAAGGCTAGCTATGTATACATTTGCATTATTATGAGAGAAACCAAGAGAATATTTTCGTATCTAATTTTTTCAAACAAAACTAAACTAAAGAATACAAAACTGAAGAAAAATAAAATACAGAATTTGAAAGAAACAAAATACAAACTTCCCTGTTTCTAAAACATAAATAGAAACAAAGTTACAAGTCCTGACACAAAATATACACGTTTCTCTCGACTAAAACTAACTGACAGAAAATGATGTAATGATAATAATACAAATCAAAGATGAAACTACCAAAGTAAGGACTAAAAATCATGTACAAAATTGAAGGCTTACTGTACTAATACTATATTTTATAAGGAAAAACATTTACAAAAAGATGGAATTTTAGATCAAGCTTTATAGGCTGCTAAACGACCTATATAGTTGATGCATAAAAGTTTTGCATAAAAGTTTTCATCACATTATGGTCAAAAATATATCAAGGTAATATATATACATGAATACTTGGTTTTGTATGTGACATTTGCTAAAATTAATATTTGCATATAATAAAAATGGAGAGATCTCAATTCAATTCTTATTTGAAGACATTTTAGTCTCATTTATCTGCACATATCCAGCTGCCTGTTCTAATACCGAGTCTGACCTTACGAATTAGGCTGCAATTTGTAACATATCATAATATTAAATTATTGGTATAAGTTAGATAAAATATGTTAAAATTTCAGAAAAAATGCAATGCAATATAAATCAAGATGAACATGTGGAGGGTTTTTTCGTTCTTTTACCTCTTTGTTTCTCCTTCTGCTGATCAATCTCTTGCAGCTGAAGCTCCTGTTGTTCTAACAATGCCAGCTGTTTCTTCTGCTTTTTCTTCAACTTCCTCTTCTTATTCTTGGACATTTTTTCCGATGGTTTGCGCTCCACAGGAGCAGTACTCACTATAAAAATGGAAGAAGAAATGAACAAACGTTGACAGGGATATTTAATCAATGTGAAAAGGTTCTAGTAGGCTTAATAACAAAACACTACTGGATTATGTGCCCATCATATCTAAAGGTATCTTAAAGGAGCTTGGTCCGATTTTTCAAAATTAAGTTTTTAATGTCATATGAAAGATGACCACTCAAAAGATTTAAGTTTCAAATTTCATCTCAATCGGTCTAATCATTTTAATTTTATGGGCAATTTTGTATTTCAGAGCTACCTATACATTTTCATGTATATCTCCAAAACGAAACATAATTCAGCCATGAAATTTCACATGGGTTATGAGAAAAATATGAGCAAGATTTTGGTACCAAAATCTCAAAAAATTTGAAAAAAGGTTGAGGTAATTGGACTATGCTATTTTAAGGGTCTCAAAACTAATATTTAGGTCTCATCTGAAAGCTGAGACTTTCAGCTTTAAAAGTACACCTTGCTTTTGGTTATTGGATATTTGGCTGAAAAGATCATAGGAAGAAGGCATCAGGCTAATTCAGAAAACTGTAGTTCTGAGACTGTAAAATCTTTGAACTGAAGTATAACTGTTTGTTTTGGATGTCGGAACCTGATTAATAGAATAGAAGACACTACAAAAGGTTATGTTTCTGATTAAATAAGAAATTCGACCTCAGACACGATTATTAACTATGTTCAGTTTCAATGACCTGTAGTACTTAATATACTTTGCCAATATGACGGCAGACATATAACAGAATAAAGATGTTTTGGGTGATGTCTAAGAATTAAATGGCCCTAGAAGGTGTAGGATCATATCCCTTCAGGTGCACCTTGTTTTCATTTCTAAAATGATAACTTTGATTTCAATGGTAAATACTCAATGGGTCCTTGAGAGGGGTAAACCAATGAAAAATTGTTTCATTCTATTAAAGAGAAAATTTTGACATCTTAAACTTATATAGCATTTAACAAAGCACCAGTCCACAATTAGAATGTAACTTAGGTGAATATTAAATCAAATTCAGAACAACATCACACGATGCCCTACATTCTTCTCCTACTATGGTGTGTCACAATTACGTCACATATTCACAAGACGAATATCCAGGATATTCTATCTACGCACAATGAACACATGTACAATCCATTGCATCAATCCCGCATTCATATATTTGTTTATTGTAAGCTTATCTCGGCTACCAATCGCTGGTGTATCACTATGGTATGTTGCAGCACATCAATTGTAATGTGTTCATGTCTGTGCATAGACTGAACGAATGGCTCACACAACCTACATTACAGTCTATTCAATGCTACATAAGCATTGTACATAAGAGGGAAAACATTGCAATAATTGTGCATTTTCTGTTACAAACATGTAACTGATTTATTTTAGGATGTGGAATTTCTCATACTAAAATTTCATTTAGAATAAGAACACGATTTTCTGTACTATAATCATACTAGCAGTTTATAAATTCATGTACAGTGTACAGATATTTTTTAAACCACTGTCTATGAACATCTAAGGGTCTTCAGACGCAGTTCTGAAAAAACACTGACGTTAATATTTTGTTCAGAATGGTTAAAATAATTCTCAGAATGCTGTGATCGTAACCGTTCACATGAAGTATAATTTGTGACCTTAGTTAAAGAACTCTTTTCTTTTCGATTCCAATTTTATACATCATCCAATTCCATAAATACTTACAGTGTGACATCAGAAGAGGATGCGAACTATTTATTTGGAAAGTCCTAATAATTGTCAAATAAGTAATATTTTGCAAAACATAATATTTTAACCATAACAGATGCATATACTCTTGAGCTTGGGGTATTCATGTTTAAATTTGTGAGTTACCTTTAGTTTTCAATGAATATTTCAATAGGTGTTTTGATGTACATAATTAACAAACAAGACAGGCTAATGATCTTAATATCGCCTTCAATAAAAAATCATTTACTGATAAAGCTATTCGTACAAGTGGTCCTCTCCTTTGGAATTCATTATCATGTGAAACAAAGAAATGCAATAATGTGAAACAGTTTCTAAATCAACTTAAGCAAAATATTATTCTTAATTATAAGTAAGTTTTTGAGCATATCCCTGTTTTGTCTTGTTTGGTAATTGTGCTGTTGGGTTTTATCTTAAGCCAATGATTGTAACTTTTTGTTGTAATCTATATAGGATGGACATTCAACAGGCCTCATGGTCCTTTCCTCCATAAGTTTGTTTTGTTTTTTTGATGTTATTTTGATGCTGTTCTTATGTATGTTTATTTTATGGAAATAAAGAATCTGAATCTGAATATGGCAATAAAGAATTTTCTAGATGGTGAACAAAGCTAAATAACATCATTTTGGCAAGTACAGTTACTAACTATAATAAACTCTCCATCGAAAATGTCAAACTTCCTCTTCATGATCAATGAGCCTCTTTCAATATTTAACATAGCTCAGCCATATATTACATGCATACCATGAAATGGCCAAGCAATTACAGCTAAACTGCTCCCAGCACCAAACCATGACTGCATGATCAAGTCATGATTCCATGTTGCTACATGTTTGGCTTCTGAATAGTTGATGTTTTATCAAACATGATGCATGGCTTTTAAGGGTCCTGTCTGATTGTTTGAACAATTTTCTGCATTTGTGAGATATCAGACATATTAGGCTTGAAAACTAAGATGCAATAATTTGTGAAAAAGATGGCTGTTTATTTGTGAAAAATGCAAAAACAGGTTACTTTTTTGAAATTCTATGACCACGCATATGAAAATAGAAGAACAGAGACCGGACACACCGGGGAAATTGAGTTCTGACAGACTACTTTCGATCTATGGATCAATCAAAATTCCCTGACATTTCCCTGATTTTAGACATTTTTTATCAAATTCCCTGACTGGAAAAAAAAGTAAAATAATTATCCCTTATTTCCCTGATGGGCTGGAAACCCTGCAAATACCCTAAAAATTGCTACTTTGGAAATCATTTGTCTTATAACTATACTAGGTTATACTTTGTTTTCAGAAATTGCCCTGAAACAGTCTGAAATGAATTATCATCAAATGGAAATCCTTTCAAGTTCTCTTCAAGAATTGGGGATACACTCCACTATCTAGAGCAAACATGCCAACCTTTAGGATCCCAAAATTGTATTTTTCAACCCCCAAAAATATACTTTTCATGTAAAAAGCATATT
>JXSR01S048535.1:0-21459 GCA_000969725.1 Ophiothrix spiculata
CTTTTGATAAACATATTTATAGCCAAATCAAAAAAGTATTCGACAATGTAAACAGAAATCCTGGGTGCATGGCCCCATTGTTTGTAAATGTAACCGTAAAGCAGTAGATCTACTTTGTCATTTTTGTAGTTTGTAGACATTTTCATTCAGATTTTTTCTCATAGCCTAGTGATTGGTTTTTAATAATGGTGTAAACTTTCATTCTGAAAGAACATTTTCCATGGACAATTTCACCATTGTGTAAATCATAACCATCATTGCAAGAAGAAATTAGCTTACCATGAATAGATCTTGGTTGTAGAGTCAATATCAAACATTATACTACCCATCAGTAAGCACTTCAAAATGTGCAATGGGCTGATAAATAGGTCTCCATTTAATACATTCCTCATAATGTGAAAATTTAGAATGAAAATTCTCATTCAGAATTAGCAGTTTACTCCATTCTAAAAAATAACAATCACCATGAGAAAAATTCTGAATGAAAATGACTACAAAATGACAAAGTATATCTAGGCCTTTACCTTGGAATTTTGTTTTCATTGTCCAATAATTTTTTATTTTGCCTAGATAGATTAAATTGATTTTCTTACATTTCAGTGGTAAATGGACAGATGAGGAGCTTGAGATGTTGAGATCAGCGGTCCAAAGATTTGGAGAAGATTTAAACAAAATTAGTGATGTCATCAAAACACGTACAGTGTAAGTATAGACCGCATCTTTCATGCAGTAGGCCTATTTTTCCTGAAATGCTGTAAATTTGAAAAAATATATATTTCATAACCTCTCACCAACGAGATATCTTGTTGCTCTCACTAAGGAAATCATGGATTTTAGTTTAAATTGTCCAATCAATATTTATTTTGCCTATAAGGTTTCTGTCGACATGCCTTATGTCGACATAAAGCATATCTCGACATGTTGACATGAAATTTCATTTGTCGACAAAATTGGGCAAGTAAATTCCATAAATTTACACCCGTTTTTAAAGTTATTATGATGGTTCGCAACAATAAAGTTACAAAATATCAATTTTATATCATCCACAGTCTACTGGTACCACAAAACCATAAGTATTGATTGAAGGTATTTGGTGGTTATGTCAGGAAAGTTTATCAGGAGAACTGTTTTCAGGAGCCTATTTTATAGTGTAATTTGTCAGTTTGGCATAGCATAGTTCATTAGGTTGAAAAATGGTAGAATTATGGCCGTATAAGCCTTTTGTCGGCCAACAAATCATCATGTAAGCCACACTTTACATAATCCAAAATTACAGTATTTGCAATTAAATTGTATAGTCTTACATATTAGACACACCGCAAATAAACGTAACAGAATTTGCCATTATACAAGGGTGTCATTACTGTCAAACAGTTTTTAAAGATCGCCAAGAAAAAATACAGCCAGGAACTTGATTTTATTATACAACCCTTAAGTCATCTTTACATAGCCACTGTACAAAATATCGCATTTCATCCACTTAAAAATGACTGTCCAGTGTGTCCACAGACCGACATTGTAGAGCTCCTCTTTTAGCCAAAAACTCAACATTACGTTTCACTAAAAATCAACATTTTGAGGTAGGCCATGATTCATTACATCATAATGACATCATGTGTTGACCGATTTCCATAATTTTGGTATCAATGGAAAGAGGAGACCCTGGTATCAAATATCTAAACTTTGGATGTGGATGTGTCTTCATAGGATTACTGGGCTGTAACCATTCAAATGCAGGGATTTATTAAATATCTTGCCACATATCTTTTATTTCTCCATGCAGTTTATCTGGTTTGCGGAGGCAGGTTGTTGACATGTATCAACACCTGTATGGAAAGTTTAAATGCCATTGATATTATTTTTGCACCATTTAATCAGGGCTTCATTTTTGAAAAATGCTGAAGAGCTATAAATTACTCTCCTGAAAGATTCAAGGAGAGTTGTCAGGAGAGTGATTTGAGGTCATACCATAAGATATTAGCTGGTTTTAGCAGTTTGAGGTGCGCTAAATATTGCTCTCCTAAGAGACTGTTTAGGCGAGCAGAGGAGAGCAATCACTCTAGCTCGCCTTAAAAATGAAGGCCTGATTTAATGTACACAAAGATGAATCACCATCTTGACAAAAGTTCATCGATATAGCTCTTTTCCTTCTTGGTGATCCTTAAAACTTTTTGATACCCCCTCATACTTTCTTACCAGCAATCAGATTAGATCAGCTTTAAAGAAAAAAGTCGGCGAGGAAGCGGCCCAAAAGAAACAACAAGCATCAAAAAGTCCCGGAGCATTAAACACAACAGCTACAGACAGCTCAACGTCATTATCGGCAGATGAACCTCCACTGAAGAAGCCTAAAACAGGTATGTAAGATGCTTGGGCTCATCACATACTTGCCAACTGTTCCTATTTAAGAGGAACAGTTCTGTTTTGGGCAAAAGAAAAAGGTAATTTTTACCAATCCGTTCCTCTTTTTGTAAAACTCACCCCATAGTAATATATAGGAAAATTGGAAATGTTCCTCTTTTTGGACAAAAATGTGCCAATTTGTCCCTCCTTCTAGTTTTCAAATGTTGGCAAGTATGTCATCATGATCATCATAAAAGTTTACATACATGGGATGGGAGCATAGATTTAGAATGGAGATCCCAGTTTTATTCCAGCACAGGAATCAGGTTGGGGTTACTTGATTTTTTGCCGTTCCGGCACGGGGATCAGATTGGGGTTACTTGGTTTTTTGCCGATGATGCATTGTATCTTGTCAAGATATGCAAATATTGAAGACACAGACACGCTTTGCGTGCAGCATGGCATATCATTAGTGGGAGTTATTATTTGGTTTGTGTCTGCGCGCAACCAAATTTTGGCACACGGAGGTGATTTGGCGGGTACCAAGTGTACCCAACCCCCCAATTTGAGCTCCATGACTGATAACGCCATGCATGACATGCCAGTATAAGTCCGGAATCTTTGCTCTAAATCTATGGATGTGAAGTGAGAAATCAAAGTTCTTGACTTAGAAATGACCCATATTATACTGGCGTTGTACCAACTTAGGGGCCGCTTCAAAACTCAACCGGAAGTTGCCTGCTGGTTCTGGCCGGTTCAACAGGAATAAATATTTGCCAAGAAGCAGACAACCATATACAGGGTGTCCCAGAAAAAAAATATATTTTTTGCGTGTAATTTTCTTGGGTTTAACAGATAGGTAGAAAGAATGTGAAGGTTGCATTTATAGCCCATGAAGTGAACTTTCGGATAACGTTTATTTCATTTTAATCAGTAGTACGTGTACAACAAAAGTTATGCTTTGTCAAATATTTGGATGTAAAATTTTGTGGTCCAGTTTAACAATTTTGTAAGTTCCACTTGAATGAAGTTTCATTGAGTATTGTCATTGGTGTGCTCATTCAACCATCACAATGTTTACTAATTTTTTATGTGCATGCTCTCTTTTATCTGTGCTGAAGAAATGAAAAAAATTGATGTCAAAATAAGACAGACATGATAAATTTTCCAAGGTGACCCATTTTTATTCCATTCAGAAACACCCCTACCTTACGGCCAATAATCATGAAATTAGACCAGACAAGAATCCATCCAAATATTTGATAAAACATAACTTTCGTTGTACACTACCGATTGAAATGAAATAAACAGTATTTGAAAGTTCAATCCATAGGCTATTAAATGCAACCTTTACATACTTTCGGACTATCCGTTAAACCAAAGAAAATTACACACAAAGATTGTAAGTTGTTGTTTTTTCTGGGACACCCTGTATAACTCTCATGTATATCTATGGTACAAGTGTGTGACATTTCTTTGACAAAATTTGTTGAGACTGTACGCATGCATGAGAATAACTGTAACCATATTTTATTCCATCTAGATGACCTTGCATGCAAATGCTAAGCTTGCGCATACGGCACTCGCTAGTGAGGTCCATCTAGATGGACTACCATATTTTAACCTGTTACTTCATGTAATCTTGCTAACTACTTTAATCTGGTCAACATCTTATGAACTTATCATAATTTTAGTGTTTAATGAGGACACTTTACAGTAAAGGTCAGCCTTGTGGTTTATCCCTCGTCTAACTAGGGGGAGGGGGGTGGTTGCAACCCCCCTATGGTTTTTTCCCTGTAGCTTAAAAGCACAAAAGCAACCGACCCAGTCTTTTAGGTAATCTCTTTTACATCTTTTTCGGTCATTTTGATGAAACAAATAGGAGGTTACCACCTAAGGTGGGGAAAGGGTAGGCCGTCAAAGTGGGGTGTAGGGGTTGTTGCAACCCCGGTGACATTTTTGACAATTTTAAATCGCCATTGGTAAAAATATATGCATGTTATGAGGCTGAAACTTGCAGGGCATGTTAGAAATTAAAATTACCATTTCCCTTCTCTATTTGCAAAAATCCCCGATGAAATTCTGTTATTTAGAAAAATTATGGTTTTTTTTCCGACCTGAAAGACCTTTATGGCCTCATGATTTCGTAACGCCTTGGCTGATTTTGTGATCGTGGTATTGTTGGATAGGGAAGGACCATACCTAATTATTGATAGCAAAACCAAGTTCATAGGGGGTTCTGTTCCAAAAATTTAGGGGCCCCTTAGTTAGACGTGTTACAAAAAAGGCTTGGTTAGACCAGGGTTAAACGCCTACATGTAAATATTTAATTTTTTGCTTCCTCAGAAAAGGAACCAGAGTATGTAGTTTACATCAGCACACAGTAAAAATGTATGTCAATAGCAATAATAATGATTATTTTCCCAATTTCTTGTTCATGATAATTGACTTTTTTATGATTTCTCATTAGGCGCTGGAGCAAAATTAGGCCAAACTTTGTTCAGCTCGCCGCAACCAGGTCACTGTTTAATTTTCCAAGATGGCCATCATATAGGCTTTTAAGCCATGCACCTCTATTTCAAAACATGTTACATTTATGTAATGAATATATCACAATAGTGTAATAGCACATAATCAAGCCTATAGGGGCCATCAGCTGCAATGTTCCCGCTGAGGATTTTGACTTAGCGCCGAAACATCTCGCCATTGCCAATTTCGGAAAGATCACCTCAAAAATGAGTGCAATTTTGAATAAAATCTGAATAAAACTGAAATAAGTGAACATTGTGTGTAACCAAAACTGTATTTTAGAATTTTTGTTTTGGGAAACCCTTTGCTAATTTTTTGAGCTGCGCCAATTTCGCGACATACGGCCTTAGCAGGAACACTGGTGGGCATCTTAGAAAATCTAATCTGTGGCCGAGTTGCGGCCGGCTGCACAAAGTTGTGGCCTAATATTGCCCCAGCGCATTAATGATTGATAGATCTTTAGATTACTTTAATTAAACAAGTTTTATTAGTTTATGACTAACAATTTTGATTTTCTTTCTTTTTTCTCCCACATTTCTTACTACTCAACATTTCCCAAACCAAATAAACCTTGTTACCTAACACACTCACACACACATTTTACCCCTGCATTTTAATCTATTTTATTTTTTTTTTCTTTATTTTTTTTGGTTATTACGTTAACATTATTTAACCTGAATTTTTTGTGACTAATTCTACACAATGTTTGTTATGCACCTGTTCATGGTTTACCTTTTCCTTCTTTGACAAACCCTGTCCACGTATGCAAAATTCTTGGACAACCAAATTTTACTTTAAAATATGCACCCATTGACCCATTTGACTTGCACCTTTTCTTTCTTATCTTCTGCCTTTTTAATTGTACCAATTTTGAATGTTATTTTTGTAACTTTTTGGCTATACTGCAATTATGCTCAAATTGACCCATGTGGAACTTTGACCTGGACACTTTTAATTGGTACTTCACTCCTAATCACTTCCAAATGTATTTGAAACACATTTTTTTGCCATTTTCTACTTTTTGGCTCTGCAATATACAATTTGTTCAAAAAAATTTGTGCTGGTTAAACCTTTAACACTTGTTGTTTATTCTGCACTTCTATCTTTGCACTTCTGTTCTGCACTTCTATCTTTGCACTACTATTCTGCACTTCTACCTTTGCACTTCTATTCTGTACTTCTATCTTTGCACTTCTATTCTGCACTTCCATCTTTGCACTTCTATTCTGCACTTCTATTCTACACTTTCATTTTTGCACTTCTATCTTTGCACTACTATTCTGCACTTCTATCTTTGCACTTCTATTCTGCACTTCTATTCTGCACTTCTATCTTTGCACTTCTATTCTGCACTTCTATCTTTGCCCTTCTATTCTGCACTTCTATCTTTGCACTTCTATTCTGCACTTTCATCTTTGCACTTCTATTCTGTACTTCTATCCTGCACTTCTATCTTTGCACTTTTATCCGTGCGCTCTTTACAATACCATTCAATGTTCCACACACTTACAAAATTCCCTTGATACATTTTGACATTAACCTTCAACCTTTATACTTGACCTTTGCACTTTTGACCCCGCCCACAATCCCAACCTGACAGAGGTGACCCTCAACATGCTGAACTCCACAGAAATGCATACAGGAGATTCATTAGTAGACATTGAAGGCCTAGAAGAATCACCTATGAAAAAAATAGACTTTAGCTTAGCAGAAACCAGTGCATCGGAACAAGGTATTTTGCAATGTGTTATTGTTTATATGTTTAGTTAGTCTCTTCTTTTGTTATGTTTCTTGATGTACACTTTCTGCCGTAAACTTTTTAAAACAAATATTTACTGCTTTTTATTAGAGCAATGGTGCAAAATATCTACCCTCGGTGACTGGAGACCGTGGGTCTACCACCTTCGGGTCGGGCAATGGTAGACCCACAGTCTCCAGTCACCTTGGGTAGATATTTTCCACCATTGCCCTCATGAGCAGTAGATATTTGTATGATATATCCCCTGTATTTGTTTTATTTATAATCTCCATGGTCATTCTGCCTTCTAGATGGGTTGTGTAGGGATTTTGAAATATCCTTTTTAAATCAGTTTTTGTCAGTTGATTTTTTTGTTCAATGTGTTCCACTAAATGACAAAATGCAGCCGTTTTAATATTAAATCGTTCTTCTATTTTTGCTTCTTTTTTTCAGAAATTACATTAGACTCATCTAATTTAATGTCAACAACCAATGCTGACCAAGAGATTGAAGATTTACAAAGATGAGATTGATCAACTTTTGAAAACTTGAGGAGATTTGTATTTTGTAGGAGTTATAGTGTCAATATGTATATGTCATCCTGTGTAATGATACTGATGTTGAATACAAGGGCATCATTGTGCTGTGTAGGCTTCCTGATCTCATGATCTATACATTAAATTACGAGGGATCAGAGTATAACTGCATCAGATATGATAACCAAAGTACAAGTCAGCAGAAACCCTACTGGGCTAACTGTATTATATCTGCTGTATTTGAGAATTTGTACAGGGATGCTTGTAAGTTCAGAAATGCTAAAAGCATAGAAGGGAGCATGGCCAAGCAGTTAGAACAGGACTCGTGATGCAGAGGTTACGGGTTTGCGCACCAGGCATTCTACATCTCCTTGTTTCCCTGCATTTTGGAACAGAAACGTTGCTCTACTTGGCTCTGTGAGACTGCGGTTCAGAAGTCAAGTTAATTTATTTATCCCATGTGTGAATGCCTTACCTCAGGGTGCTGCATACAATAGCCTACTTACCTGGTGAGTTATGTTGGTAAATTATGAAATGTAACAAGCACTCATTAGGAAACATTGACTTCCATCAATTACATCTCTGTATGTAACTGTATCGTCGTTCAGTTGCTCTGAAGACAGACTATTACTTCAACATGTGCTTACAGCATGTGCCATCAATTTAGACCAATCACATCAAACATCAACACACCAAATATTTGGGTTTTCATTCAGAATTGTTATAATTAATGTATTCAAGTTTGTTTTTGTTTTTTACCGCCATGCTAACACTATGGGAATGTAGCTGTCATATTTAACACCTGTCACTAGAATGCAAACCCCTTCAAAATTTGTGTCAGTAGCATTTAAAATGTTTCAAGTGACACATTACAAGAGCCACTGACCCAAAAAAGACTGGACACTGACTGTAGAGTAATGCAATTTTCATTCACATGACCGTTTGATGTTCATGGAAGGTGAATACGTCGATCCTGGGTTAACACCCGGAAGTCAATCTTTACCGAAATTTCAGCCCAAACACAGTTTTGACTATGAAACTAATAAGCCGTGACATTAGCGGGTGATTTGAATTGTTGTTTGGGATGTATGGTAGTGCGCATCCATTTCACATGGGTGCATCGTTGTGCTCTACCAGTGCATTGTGGGATTAAATTTCGGTAAAGATTGATTTCCGGTTGGGAAACCCAGGATCGACGTATTATGCCTAGCCTTTTGATTGGCATAACATGGGGAAATTTTTTTAAACATTGGTGGATATTGATTGACACGGTGTTGAAGGAACCAAGAAAATTTGAATGATTGTGTGTTTTAACGGGGTTTTTTCATTTAAGTCAAAATATAGGATTTTTTTTTAACTTTCCTAAGAAGATTTTTAAAAAATTTCTGTAAGGGCTTTTTTATAGAGTCCTTTGGTACCAATCAAACATTTTACAGCCTAATTTGATTATGGTTTTGTAAGGTATTAAGACAAAGTTCGGGACTTTTTGTCCTGGAAACTGTGTGCCTAGCTTAAGGCAAGTTAAACTTGCAAAGATGCATAAGACACTATTAAAAAAGTGAACATACGAGAGGTGTCCAATAAGCTTGTGGCCTAAAGTTGAAGGAGATGATCGAGCTGTGGACTTTTTATAAGTATGTACCAGGTATCCCACAAAATGGTAACATGAAGAAAAATGACAGTGTGCAAAAACTATAGTATTTGGAGAAACAAAACTTTGCACAAATTACATTACAACCCTCTTCTAAGTACTTGAATAATTGATATCATAGCGTTATAGGTTTTTGAGTTATCAACAAATGCCAATGTCAGAAACACATTTATTCAGAATTCAACAAAATAATGTATTTTAATGTGCGATCTTTTTTCTAAATGAACATGTAGAATCAGACTTTATCTTGAACCAAATTTGGTACAATTTTCAATGAATAATAAAATTATTGAACTCTCTGTCAGTACTCTATTATGCAAATCAGGGATACATGCATTCCAGATTGAGTTATTTATATTGAACCTGTCAATCAAGTTGTGGTGGGAAAGTTGAATAATATACAAATATTGAATGCCTGAGAGTGCAATAGTACAAAATATATCATGAGGTCAAATTTGGACTTTTCTATTTCACGAGGCGTAGCCGAGTGAAATTCAGTCCAAATTTGACCGAATTATATATTTTGTACTATTGCACGTGCATAGGCATTCAATATTTGTTTTATATCATGATATCACACAGGTTTGTTTCATGCCGTGCAATGGAACAAACTATTGCACGGCTCAAAACACTAATCATGATATAATACGCAATAAGCATATTCAAATTTCCAATAGTAGCATTAACTGTTTAAACTGCAAACTTTTGTAAATTTTTGAAAAATAAACATCTGAATGATAAGACGCTTTAACTGACATGTTGAAATCATAATACAGTGGAACCTCGTTAACACAAAATTTGTTAACACAAAAACCCTGATAACACAAGAAGGTTGTTTGGTCCCTTGTGTGAATTTTCTATGTTAAATAAGTTGGATAACACAAAATC
Organism: Ophiothrix spiculata; assembly: GCA_000969725.1. Classification (NCBI taxonomy): domain Eukaryota; kingdom Metazoa; phylum Echinodermata; class Ophiuroidea; order Amphilepidida; family Ophiotrichidae; genus Ophiothrix; species Ophiothrix spiculata. Next base: position 9,686 of record JXSR01S048535.1, read on the forward strand.
CTGATAACACAAACTAAAATCATTGTCCCAGGTGATTTTGTGTTAACAAGGTTCCACTGTATTCTTTATTTATTAGCAAAAGTCCAAACGACATCAGCAAATAGCAAAAATTTACTCCCAAAATCAGATTTCGACATGATTTTCGGACCTGAAGTAATTTAAGAGGTCATAACTACTAACAGTTTGTCGGATTATCATGATTTTGGTATCAATTGAAAGAAGAGACCCTACCCTATACTGTGATATAAAGCAGCCTAACTTTGGGCCTGTTAATTTCAAGCTCACATGGGTTGAACGAGGGTTAAAATTACATCTAACAGACATGATTACAACTTTTTTGAATTTTGAGAAAATACGTTTCTGATATAGGTATCCATCTTTGTTGATAATTCAAACAATAATAAGCTGTTGCAATAAAATTTTGCAAGCATATTGCAAATAAATGTATCACAAGTTATGCAAAGTTTGAATTCTCTGACTGCTATAGTTTTTGCAAACAATCATTTTTCTGCATGTAACCATTTTTGGACACCTAGTACTATTGTATGTCAAATCAATTGATAAATATGAATTTGGAAAGTTTCAAATAAATCTCTGAGCTGTGCACTTTTTATTATTATAAATTGTAGGTCAACTATTATATTGTCAAGTAAATATCTGCTTCTGTTTTTATTTTATTGAAATTGGCGTTCAATAAGCTTGTGACTTGAGGTAGAAGGAGACGAGCTGTGCACTTTTTATTAGTATGTAATGTAGGTCTACTCAATTGAGTTCACTGCACTAGGCTATTGATGTGCATATATATGCACACGGATACCCTGGTCACATAAGCTTGCGGCGAGGTTACGATGTGTTTACGGCGTCGTACCAGGTAGATTTCAGCAGACGCCGGTCGGACACCGGTGGTTATGTGACCAGGGTGTCAAACTTTTCTGTAATTGTATTGAAATTGTGTAAAATGGCAGTTATTTTGCTTCCATCTACTGCTCTGTGTTAGTGTAAGATATCTGTATTAGACGTTGAGTGAATTTATCACAGAGATATTGGCTTCTTGCATCCAAAATCCATAGAAATGGATTGATGCTTGGTTTCCATGGCAACCATCATTGTACTTGCCTCTCATCAGATATCTATAGGCGGTAGATGCAACAAACTTTGTGACTTTGTCTTTGGATGTGTGTGTGCTTTATTTGCAATGCATACTCTTATATTGTATAAGGCGCTAAAGCACAATTAGACAACAACTTGGCCACAGCCTTAATTTTCCAAGATGAAATAATTTCAAAACATGTAATGAATATTTTACAATAATCTTGAGGTGAACAATCAAACCTAGAGTCACCATTTTGGAAAATTTCAGCTGTGGCCAGGTTGCAGCCGGTCGCACAAAATTGTGGCCTAATTGTGCTCCAACGCCTAAGGGCTTCTGTTGCAGTAGAAAATAATAGAAAGGATAAAGGCACAACTGCCTTCTTATTAGCCTCGATTCAAGGCTGACTTGGCCGGTGATTGTATTGTTTTCCCTTTTCTTCTCTTTTTGCTTCTTTCTCTTTTCTTATGTTATCAGCATGGCCCACCTTTCTTGTAAGAATTTTTCTATATTCAATATGCCCTTTTTTTGTCTTTTTAATCTAACAAGAACAAGAACTTGCAAGCTACATTTTGGAGTAACCCCAAGACAGTTTATCTACCTGTTGCAGTACAAACTATTATTACCAACCACCATAGATAATAGATGACAGACACTGCCAACTTATTTTGCAAGCCATAAAGTTATACATGTATCAGAAAAGGCTCTGGTTCAGAGCTGAAAATAGTGTTGGAAAAGTGTTTTAATAACCCTTACTCCCTGGCTCTTCTAATTTTTTTCTTATCCTCCCAAGAACTTGTGATAAATATTTCTTTAAGGAACTGGAAGCTAGAAAGAATTGGAGTATAAACAAGGAATTTCAATATTAGAGTTATCATTATAGAAAAATGAATGTTAGTAGGATAGTTTTTAAACAGTACCTTTTTGTTACTTTATATTACAGCTTGCAAGGAAGGTTGGTTATGTTTCCAGAGGTGTTTGGTCATGATTGTTTGAGATTTATTTAGCAGTATTTCACTGGACTATAAATGTAAATATAAAACTTAATCCAGTATTTTAAAGTGTGGCTTGCAAAATGTTTTTTTTTGTAGATTTGAAAATAAAAAAAAGAAGAAACAAGCCATATTTTACTCTCTTCAGACTCATAGAGTAGAAAAACAAAAAGAAAATTTAAGACCATATTTTTACCATCCCCAGACCTGTCAGCCTTGAATCAAGGCTACCTTCGTATCATGCATTCAAGTAGAATTGTTGACAAATTAGCAAAGTATGAGGGTTGTTCAATAAATTTGTGGGAGTTCTAGGTTCCACAATGATATTTTTTATAGATTGGTAATGCTTAAAGGGGTATTGGACAAGTTCAGCATCATCCCCAAATTTTTTCCAAGCATTTGAGATTTTTGCATCATTCAAAGTATTAGTGGTAATCATGACAGCATGCAAAGTTTCATTGTCAAATTCAAACCCTATATATCAAAATACTTATCGTTGTCGACAATGATAAATACTGCCCTCTATAGTTGAATTTTTAAAATTGACCTTTTCAGGAGATCTAAAGCAAACTCCAAATTTCTTTTGATTTGTTTGCAATCTATGATGTGAAAGGAAAAATTTACAAACAAATCGTTGACTCTTTCTTAAAATCAATAAATACGTTTAGAGAATAGTCTCATACCCATATTAACGAACAAAATAAAATTCACATTTTTGACTTTTCTGAAGGTTTTGATCAAAATTTTACCGATATCTGGTAATTGACTGTTATTTTTTAACATATGAAGTGTAAATCATCGACAAATAAAATTTCGAAATTTTGTCCAATGCCCTTTACAACCTGCATTTTTAAGCTGTTTAAAAATGAGAGGAGCTATGTACTTGATTCTATCCAATTCTTTGATCTATATTGCATAGCTTTTCTTTCCCTACATCAGGCCATGAACTTATTGAGCATTACTCGTATATTCAGCATTGTATGTCACAACCACTTCTTGATGAACACTTGAATTCTGATGTTTTCTCAATAGAACTGTTTTATCGAGGAGACTACATGTATACATGTTGTTGGGTGGTTTTTTTTGTGTCTGAATTTTGTATACATCAAATCAAGAGCTTTAGATTATACAAAATGTATAAACATGTTTGAGTACATGTAATCCAATTTACTAGCCTTAGGTCTGCATGCACAAAAGAGAAAGACCTGGACTTAAGTGTAATTTGATTTTCTTTTAAATCGTACTTATGTGAGAAAAGTGTGATAAATTGTATCATTGTATAGACTTTTAGACTGAAATACACTTTGACTGATTTCTTTATTAGAATATTAGAAAAAAAATTCTTGTAGAACAAAATTTGACTTTGGGTCTAATTTTGATGTGCGTATGGACCTATATTTGAAGTTGCCATCTTAAAGAATGTTTTTAATATCCAGTTTTAACACAAGTTCATGTCATTTCAGTGGCGTAGCTAGAATGAGGGAAAGGGGGACAATTGCCCCCCCCCCCCCCCGATTTCCAGAAAGAAATAAAAACACAGGAAAAAATGAAAGGGGTAAACAAAAAGCAAAAGAAAAGAGAGGATAAGAAAGATACTTAGCCCTCGTGCCCCTTGGAAAAAAAATTCAAGAAAAGTTCAGGTCAGATTGAAATTACAGTTTACACTCCTTTTCAGTATAATATGTTCTATTTTTTCACTCCAGTGCCATCAGTTCATACTCAGTTACTTTTTTTTCGTAATTGTAACAAATAAGTTTTGCCAAATTTAGCGCGCTTCACATGCGCATGTCAAAAATCGTAACAATTATGCGCTGAAATTGCAAAAAAAGTGCGAAATTTGCTCCTTAAAAAAGGTCAGAAACATCGTTTTTTTAAACATAGGAAGCTATGGCAAATAAATTGGGGTGTACCATTTTGTGTCTACTCGTTTGGGGAGTTGCCTCCGTCAAACATCTTTGCCCTGCCCTGTCTTGCCCCCTCAGTGATGAAAATGTCTGGCTACGCCACTGTGTCTTTTTACCAGTGTTTCAAATGTAATTTTAATACCTGTACATGTGCTGTATGTGAAATGAAATATACATTTCTACGGAGTCGCAAATAAAGCTGATTTTTCACACAAATTTAGAATTTGAATATCAAGTTTGCATCTGATTCACATAGTCTCTTTTTGTAGAATTTCACTCAGATAGAATGCCATTTTAAACAAAAGCAATCAAAGGTGTAGGCTTTATTTCAATATGTTTAAAATATACTGGTAACTAATTGACCTTGGCCTCTGTGAATGCATTTTGTGAGGTTTTAACCTTAGGTTGCTTCTTGTTTACCATGCATAGGCAGACAAAAGTATGCAGCTCTGGGAATGAGGCTCTTATATATTATACATAAGACATAGAAAATAGCTATACTGTGCCAATTAACTTGCGTTTTTTGTCATATCTCCAAAACTATTGAGAATTCGGAGGTGAAATTTTGATTTGTAATCAGAAAATAAGGGCTTTAATTTGACATCAACAATGTACTACACCTGGTGGCATTTCATGAGGTGGGTCAAAAATGTGTTACATGGTCAAAATGGTCAAAAAACACAATTTTTTGATATGATGTTGATATTATTGATCTCTTTCAATTCAAGTAACTTTTAAGCCAAATATCACTTTTGTTTTGGCAAAATGGGCTAATTAATGGTTAATTACTCCATAGACGGCAATGCAAACTGTAATTTTCAAATGCGTTATACTCAAAATTGCCCGTTTTTACTAAAACAAGTCATAAATTGGAATGATTAATGGTAAACAGTTCATTTTTCAGGATATGTTCTAAACACTTTAATAGTTACTGTGATGCATTAAACTTGAAACAGACCCCTTAGGGTCTTGGTGTTAATGACCTTCAATTAATTAGAGGCGGGCTATACAAGGGGAGAAAAATGGCACAATTCAAATCATTCTGTCTTAACTCTTATTTGATGCAGCTTGATCCCCTGAACATTTTGACACCAAATTTGTCAAAATCGGACAAAAAATGAGAAAGTGCTGCCCAAAAAACCGATTTGAGGGGGGGGGGGGGCTGAGGAAGGTCTAAAAATGATAAATTTGCCAATTTACTGTAATTATATACCAAATTTTAGCCATGTTGGTGACTATCTAAATGTATTTGGTGTCACAGAATCCATTTGTGAATGTTCCAGCAGTGTGAAACCTTCCGAAATGATGATTTCCTAAATTTTGGCTATCTACCGCATCCGTAGGCACCACCAACCTTGTACTGCCAAGTTCAAACCATTGCCTCTCTTAAATTATGGAACCCACGAAGACCAAATTAACATCACCAATAGCAGAAAGTGTAAGCTTTCAAATGAGACATAAAACAAGTCCATAGGCTAAGGCATAGTGAATTTACATCAAATTTAGTTCGAGAACCCATGAAAAAATGTAACAACACCACCTTTTTAGCATACCCACTTAATTACATGCCACCACCTATTAATACATAACAAAGAAATAGTAAGACAAAGAAAAATCATCCCGTCTCTTGCTCTCAACCCCGGGGCCCTTACATTTTTTAAAATTGTTTTCGTACTTCCTCTATTGATACAGGAGTCTGCGAAATTGGCGCAATAGGTCAAGTTTTCGAAAACCGATAGTGATCTTACCGCAATTTTATTGAATTGCAGTCTAGCCTATAGCAGTCAAGTTAACTCGAACGGTACGGCGCTCGAATTCCCGCATATCTAGTGTTGATCAAAGTAATAGTGGTGTGGAAAGTCCCGAGTTCGAACCCCGAGGCACAGCGATGGTACCAAATTTGAGTGTGAAATTCCCTTAGACAAGGAACTAACTGCTAATTGCCTAGTAGACCCTATGTGAGACCAAAAATTGATGGCATGATACCCTATCTGAAACCATAAATATATACCATGTCTGTTCGGGACCGTACCTGTTATGTTTAAAAGAATACCCTATTATGACCGTACGTAAATGTGGTGAAATAATTATTACAAGCTATCATAGATAAAATGTAAGTACACCATTTGAACATTTTTCCAGGTTACTTTTATTGGCAATTTAAGGCACCATTGTCATTAATTCAACAATTCTTTCTTAGTTTGATACCCTATGAGAGATTATAAAGCCAAATTTGATACCCTATGAGAGATTTACAGAGTACCAGGTCGATTTTGATCGGGAGGGGGGTTAACTGATATTTGTGTTCGAGTAACCACCCGAGTTCCGCAGGTTCCGAAAGCGACGCTATGTGAGACCCAAAATTGGCAAAAATGGGTGAAATGATACCCTATCTGAAACCATAAATTCACCATATTATTGGTGCATGTTCAAATGTGAGTTCAGTGTATAGTTCTTTTAATTCTGAGCTACCAAATAAAAACAAGTTTTTGTTATTTCATTCATTCCAATGCATTTTATAACCAATAACGGTAACGGTTACTTGGTGTGATAAACCACCAAAAATTTACCATCAAACAATTACAAAACACAGTACACTGTTAGAACGTTGGGCAAATAATTTACCCAACGTTGGTTCAACTATGAACAACCCAACTTCTAGGTAAATAATTACCAACGTTGCGTACAATGTTGGCTAATTACCTAACTGTTGGGTAAAAGTTTTAGCTAATTACCCAAATATTGGGTAAATTTTCATCAACAGTTGGTTAATATTATTTACCCAACAATTGGGTTGTTCATAGTTTAACCAACGCTAAAAATTGCCCAACAGTATAACAGTGTAGCGATATTTTGATTTTTCAACACCAAGCCTTAGGCCTCCGTGATTATTAGAAAATACATTGGAATTATACAATCGGCCAAACCATAGTCGGCCTTCAAACAAAATTTTTGGTACTAAACATTTGGTCGTGACATCACCAAATATTGACTTTATATCGATTTTAACCCTCGTCTAACAAGCCATTTTTTGTAACACGTTTAACCAGGGAGGGGGTTGTTATAACCCCTCCCCTCTGAATTTTTTGAACGGAACCCTCTCGGGTTTGCTATCAATAGATAGGTATGGTCCTCCCCTATCCAACTATACCAAGATCACAAAAATCGGCCAAGGCGTTACGTAATTATGACGTCATAAAGGTCGAAATCAGAATTTTGGCAAAAATGGCTACCAAAATCATTTTTTTCCAAAATAACGGAATTTCATCGGGTTTTTTGCATATAACGGAGGGAAAAAGCAATTCTAACATACCCTAAATGTCGCCGGGTTGCAACCCCCCCCCCCTACACCCCGACTTTGACGGCCTATACCCTAACCCCACCTTAGGTGGTACCCCCTAATTTTTTCATCAAAATGACCGCAAAGGCCTGTAAAAGAGATTACCCAAAAGCCTGGGGTTGGTTGCTTTTGCGTTTTTATGCTACGGGGAAAAAATCTTGGGGGGGGGGGGGGTTGCAACAACCCCCCCCCCCTGGTTAGACGAGGGTTAAGTATAAACCGGTAACAAACATTTGAGCAGTATGCAATTCAACACATGTGTAATTTAGCACGACATTTTATTTGGTCTCAACTCGGTATTGAAGTTAGGGTCAAAACATATAGTTCTTTTGAGCTATCGTTTGGTGCCACAAGTTTTTGTTATTATTCCAATGCATCTTCTAATCAACGGATGCTTGATGTTGTAAATCACCAAACATTAAAACAATACGGTAAGATTGTTATCAAAAATGATTTACAGTAAAAACAGTATAAAATAAAGGAATGTGACTAGAGTGTTTTCAAGTGTATTTTGGTAAAAAAATGTTTTGCCACTGAAACATGGATAAAAAGGACATGCATGCTTTTCTATATTAATACATGTGGAATTAAATTCGGGATCCCGAATTTAATTTAACAAAATATGGCCATAACAGAAAAGGCAAGAATATTTGAGCCAAATCATTTGGAGGGTAATAATATCTACTTAAAACAAACCCAATAAGCTAAACAAATCAAAAGTCATGGGTGACAGGGGGCGCTTCATTTTTAACACTTTATAGTATTGCTTTAATTTGACATCTAACAAACTTACGTGGTGTATTGATTTTGGAAAATACATTGGAACTATACACTGAAAACATTATTTCGTCAAACTTGATGAAAAAGTCGTCAAACAGGGGTTATAAATTAGTCATGCAAGTAAATTTCCCCTTATTCGTCGCTTGACGATATTTGCGGACGCATGCCAAATGAAAACAAATGCAGGACAAATGAATTTAATAACTGTACGAATTACAATCTGTGGAGGACGAGTTTGAACGATTGACAAATGCACTTTTCGTTAATTGACAAATGCATATCGTCATGAGCTAAGGTCAAGACGAATTAATGAAGGCATGACAAGCTATGTTGACAAACTTCTTTGAGCACGACTAACCATACCTGAGAGCTGACGAATTTGCATGATGAACGACGGTATATAACGGGTTTCCGTACCTTCAAGAAGTGGCGTGGCGTTTTATTCTCGAGTCGATTGCACAGGAGGACAATTAGCGACAACACATCTTTCGATTCGGATAGAACAACTCTTTAATTACAGGTTAGGTTTGTGCCTGCCTATCATCACATTCCGACCAGACCGCATTGGATTCGGAGTCGGACAGAACAACACTACTGGACTCGGAATTCCCGTACTCATACTTAAGCTTACTCATACTTCATCATCAGATTCTGACCAGACTAGTCCATCTAGATGGACCCACAAGCGAGCGACGTAGGCGCACGCTTCGCGTTCGAGGTCCATCTGGATTGACTCTAGACCAGACAGCCATTGCAAAACCTGCAAGCAGGACCTGAGTGTTTCGTCTAGTTGATATCACATGGATTGAGCCATACTTAAATGGAATTAGTCTACCGAAAACAAAACCTCTGAAAAACTAGTGTCACCTGACAAATTAAGTGACAAATTATTATTTTTGCATGACAAATTAATTTTTGTGCATGACAAATTATTTGTTATTCATGACAAACTAATTTTTCAGCATGACTAATTGTCATGAGAAAGTCGTCATACTAGACCGTTTTTCATGACTAATTATAATTCGTCGTTCAACACTTGTATGACGAATTCCACGACAAATTATAGTTTGTCATACTAGACCATTTTCATGACAACTTATTATTTGTCAAGTGATGAAACACAATTTTCAGTGTATATCAGATTATAAGATAACAAAGACTTGTTGCACCAAATATTTCACGAATATATTGGTATCGCCGTTTTTATGAACCAAAGTAAATATTTCTTCGGATTGAACGGAGGTAGAAGATTTAGAGACCCAGGTTCCCTCCCTCTCAAGTTGTGAGTCATTGCTATGATTAACAGTTTCATCTCCCTTTAACCGCATTGAGATGTTGGCAGCAACATGATTTTCAAAGTACACATATGTACATCCGCGATCCTCTTGATGGCAAGACCATTTGGCATATGAAGAAAAGCCAATGTAGCAGGATGCCCACTCCATTTTTTGATGTAACGGTTAGCTAAATTATCAAGACATTCAAGATGGGAAGAACATGTCTGCCAAACTTGTTTGGGATACTCACATTAAGAGAGTTGTTAAAAAGTGTAATCGTAAAATGGGTATGATCATGCGTACTGTAGGTTTTAACGCCCCAGTTAAAGTTACCAAGACTCTTTATAATTCCTTGATCAGGAGTGATCTTGAGTATGGTAGCTGTCTTTGGAGCGGTACATCCAAACACAATATTCAGATGCTGGAAGGTGTCCAAAGACGAGCTACCAAATTCATTTTACATTATCCTGATCAGGATTATAAAGAGAGACTTGAGCATTTGGATTTACTTCCCCTGACACTCAGGAGAGACAAGTGTGATCTGCTGTTTTTTTATAGATGCAAGGAGGGTCACTATGATATAAATATTAATAACTATGTTGAATTTAGCAACAGGCATGGGCAGGACCGTCCCACCACTAGAACTTCTTCTGATCCCTTCAGGCTCAAAATTCATCGTTGCAAAACTGAAGCGCACATTAATTTTTATTTCAATCGTATTGTGCAGCTTTGGAATCAGCTTCCCTTTCAAACAAGATCAGCTGGTTCCTTCTCTTTATTTAAATCTGGGGTTGTTGAATTTTTGAATTCTCATTTTTCTCAAAATTTTTGTACTACTGATGCATGCTCTTGGAGTTCCTATTGTAGGTGTGCACACTGCAGGTTAGTTTAAGTGGTGTTTTTTTTTTCATAAGGTGGGACGGTCCTAGAGGTGTTTTTGCACCTGTTTGTCCCATTCTTTTTGCTGGTACCTTGCGTATTGATTATTTTATTTTAATTTTGTTTGAAATTAAATGTGCAATATTTAATATGTAACTAGATTTCTATGTGCCAGTGATAAAGTGAATTAAATAAAAATAAGGGAAGGAAGACAATAATCAGCATAGACTCTCAACTTGAATTCATTTCTGACAAGAGATTTGTCGATGTGATCGAGACCCTCATTCAGTTTTTCACGGATATATGGTTCATTAAAGATAGGTATTCCGATCCGGTGAAAAATTTAACATATACTTTTTGTGCTGAGAGTGACCCATAGAAACCTAAAAGGATATTTATTCCTGTTTTAACAAAACATTCCAGTAATTCAGAACTATTTTGAGCATATCTCTTCAACGAATTAAATATCCGCACGGAAATTTACAGGAGGTATGAGAAAAATATGCATTTCCATGTGGTATCAAAATCTCCATTTGATTTTGTGAGTGAAAGTGGTCGGAATTTACACCACCTTTAACATGTTTAAACTGTTTACAGCAATTGGAATTCTGCTCTTTCTGCTGTCTTTATTTACAAATTAATTTAAAGTTAACCACATCAGGATTGAACTTTAAATTCATTAGATATATGCAAATAAACGCATCTTATTAGATCTGAAATCCCATCGCGTAAATTATCGTCAATGTGGTTTTGTTTGTTTGTTTGTTTGACTAGGCTAGCTTGATAAAATTAAAAGCTTGATGAAATTTCTGATGACGTATCTTTCAAAGGTTAATTTTTCTTCATGTATAGTCTTTATGTACTCCTTTAAAAATGTGTCTTAAGGCTATATTCACTGCCAGGTTTTACCTATACTTGCAAATGACACATTATCTCAATTTTTTGCTTTCATAAAGAGTAGAAGTACTAGTAGAGTTTATACGGTAGATATACTGTACATTAGCCTTGACTATTGATCATCATTCACATTTATAAATGGCAATAGCAAGATGTAAAACTTGTTAACACGGTATTTAAACGACTCTTGGTCAAAGAGCTCTAAAGAAAGATCAGACTGAGATCGTATTCAAAAGTCATCAATTTATAGTCAAAATACGTATTTTAGAATTACAAATGATAACTTACTCTAATATTTACTTACTTATATATTGAATTTGAAACATGCTAACACCCTTATTTTGGAGAAATAATCTTCTTATTACCCTCAAAACCATTTCCCATCGAGTATTTTGAAACATCTGGTGTTTTTGATAATGTTTCAACATAATGGGTTTTTTTTACATTTCTATAACGTCTTTTTTTTTCAAAAGCTATTTTCATCCTCGTCCAAAAATATGTCGCATGTTGATTATGACACACTTGAAGCTTTTGGTAGATTAAGCAATTGGATGTCTCGCCCAAGGACATGAACCGTGAATGTTAGGGACCGTTCACAAACACTTATAAGGGTGG
>JXSR01S048535.1:38145-52435 GCA_000969725.1 Ophiothrix spiculata
ACGACAGACTTTTGAGATCTAGTCAATTGAAATGTGAATTTTCGCGCGGTTTCTAGGGATTTTTGTGATTTAAAATTCGACAGTTACACGTTTCTGCTACGAAACCCTTGACGCTTTTATATACAACATTAGCGCAATAATCGAGCTTATGTTTGGCGTAACAGAGATGGATTTTGTTTCCGTTTGGGCCACCTGATCGTCGCTGAGCAGAGAAAGAAAAATCGGAACTATTTTACAGTATTTCAAGGTAAATATGTACTTTAAAAATATTACTAGTTATGTTACTACATGGTGACTCGATTTAGGTCAAAGAGACTTGATTACACTGCCATGCACTACTCTACATATACGTTATCGTTTAAGCTTTATCATGATTTAATTTTGTGGTCATTGGTGGTTGTCAACTCATGCATCTAATTTTCATTTGTTGAGTCAGCAAAATATCCTTCAGATACATCACGCTAACCTACCTACCTATGCATGTATGGTGATGATCAAATAGCTATATATTATAATAATATGGCAATGTCATGTACATGTACAAATCATGTTTTGGCTTGTCATGCCATTTTCATTTCAGTCTGAGCTTCCGGCGCAGCTTCCAGACCCAAAACCTTGAGTTGAACATGTCATTGGCATTGCATTACATCCGGGCATAACATAGGCCTATTGGGTCTTGGCTTCTGCGAAAAAGCCGTCAAAATTTTGACATATGAAGCAGAGGCACCTCTTGTAGCTACAGCTAGATGTCTGTGATCACTATCAAATAGCACTCGGTTTAATTAAAGAAGATTTCATTATCAGAAGCTTGATTTACCAAAAAATGACAACATTCAGATTGTGGACTGCCAAACTCAATACACTTGACAAATTAAGATGGTATCAAAAAGATGTAAACAGTGCATACAAAACCTCAAAGTCCAAATGTTCCACTAGTTGTTGCAATTTCTTTTTTAGTTAGCGGTACCAATGCCCATTACTCCTATCATAGTATCAGACCAGGGCATCAAATTATTATTTTTTCCTCAGGAGCAATTTTTTGAAATTCAAAGTTTCCTCAATCAGCTCGTATTTATTTTTTCTCATGAAAGCACAATTTCTTCAATTTCTTCTGTTGCTTCCTGGGAGCGATGCTCCCTGCTCCCGCACAATTTGACAACCTGGTATCAGACACCAAATTTTGGCCATTGCGACATTGTAGTGAAGAGTTTGTGATACATACTTAGTCTAAAAAGCATGAAAGAATTTTGTTGCTGTATCCCATCCCATGACCGTTTCATATGTTGGTTTCAAAAACTCATACAGGAAAAAAAAAATTTCTCTAAAAAAGATTAACAGTTTTTTAATTTTCATCACTATTTTGTTAGGTTGCAAGTATTATTGTTAACAATATCAATGAGCATCCACAGAAGTGTTTCTTGATTGAAATACAGTGGAACCTCGTTAACACAAAATCTGTTAGCACAAACACCCTGTTTGTTTGGTCCCTAGTGATCTTTTATGTGAATTCAGTTGGATAACACAAAATTCTGATAACACAAAATAGAATCCTCAGCCCCAGTGATTTTGTGTTAATGAGGTTCCACTGTTAGGCCAAATAAAAAAAAAAGTTTGTTTCTGGTAACATGCTTGAAAAGTAAACCAGCGGCTTTTTATTTTTTACTTTTCGAAAATGCAATGCGATATGCGGATTTTCTTTTTTTCTTTTTTTTTTTACCAAAATTGCAGAAAGAAAAACATATTAAAACAATACTCTCGGTTTCTATTATTATTTATTAATATCATTATTAAGCATAAAGGTTTTGATTATAACTTTAGCCGCCATTGGTTTCTCTTTCATGTTCAATAATACAACATGCGACTTGTTTTGTTGCATCTTTGTTTGTTTTTACGCAAGTCTCCAATAAGCTATTTCACAGAATTGTTGTATTTATCAACAAAAAGATTTGTTTTGATACGAAATACGAAAAAAAAAATTAAATGCAGGAAATATGTAACTTAACAGAAACGCGCGCGGGTTACCAGAAACAAACTTGTTTCTTTTTTTTTTGGCCTAATAAAATGTTTATTTTGGATCAGTTAATTAAAATTGTGTTTGTTTACAATAAAATAATTATTAATTTTACACATTTGTTTGATATAATCCTGACTGCCATTTATTAAAAACAAGGGCTTTATGAAGTCAAGGTGTGCAAGAGCACAATTCCCATTTTTCATGATGATTGACAGCGTTGTCCAAACCAGACTTTCAGAGAAAATTTAACTAAATTGGCATTGAGTCAATGGAGCCCAGTCTGTCCTAGTCGCACTTGCAACCCTCACCTATATAGTTCACTAACTTAAAAAATTCACTGACTCTACATAGAATAGTGATCTATAAAGCCACTGACAGCCGAACTGGAGGTCCCTGACGGGCCTCTCTTGTCAGTAAACCAAATCAGTCGAGCCAGATTGTAGTGCTAAGTCAGTCCATCCCCTAAATTGTGAATAGAGTAATAGTGGACTTTCTCGTTTGATACACCTATTATTTTTCTTTAATTGTAGATTTACAAAATGGCAGAACGGCTTGAACATGAAGAACAAGGGGATACTCCTGGTAAACCAGCAGCTAAAAAGAAATTAGTCCTACCTGTATCGAAAACCACATCATCTCAGAGGTCACTGAAGTTTGCAGTAAGTGTACCAGTACATTATGATTTAAATTTGTCACTGTACATATGAACCCCACGCTTTAGAAAGGGTGGGTCTAGTTAAAGGTTCTTCAAAGGTATGTGTGTCTTTTTTATTTTGGTCGTTCACCTCACACACACTGTTGAAGCATTGAAGCACGATTTACAGGGAGCCACGTAAATAGATAGCGATTCGCTCCCAAAATCTCTTTTACCAGTATTTATTTGCTACATGGTCAACCAACTGAATTTACACGAATGTCCCATCTGTTACAATTATAAAAAACGAAACTAATTTTTTTTTACATCGGATGGAAATGAAATTGGCAAGTAAATTTATTAGTTCCGCTGATCAATCATGCCGCTGATTAACCAGGGAGAGAAAAGGTCCTCCTTTTCCAAAAATTAAGGACACAAAGATAAAATAGAATGTCTTCTACCCGATCTTACTAAGTTTGCTTGCAAACTAGGGTTGGTCTACAAAATTCCAAAAATTGTCAAAAGGGTGGGGTTCAGAGAATTTTCATTAAAAAGGGTGCCTTGATAAAAAAATTCTATCCGTACAGGTTTTATAAAGAAGAATCTAGGTTGTTACCTTTAACTGAGCAGCGGATTTTTTTAAATAATTTTGTCAGTAAGAAGTTAGGTACCGTTCGCAGACACTTGTAAGGGGGTGGGCCCGATGCAAATAAAAAAAATGCAGAAAATTGTCGGCATTTTCGGCCCCCCCCCCCCTTACAAGTGTTTGTGAACGGTCCCTTATCGCTGCTATTTCCTTTAAACAACGATCTGTGTTTCCAAATTTGCAGGTTCCTATGTTCAATGGTCAGCAGCATAGTGAGTCGGAGTGATTTTACAAGAGTGCAGTCCTGGTGCAGTGTGACACAGTCAACCAAGCTTGTACAGAACATGGACAAAATCTTTGATGAATTATGTTAACATGGTACTGAGAGAAACCCATGCCAGAAATACACATTTTACAGTCTGGATGATGAACGCCCATAGGTATGGTACATTTGAATCATTGATTTAGGCCTAATCATTCAAAAAGAGTAAATCTCACTCTTGACTTGATCAATATACAATGTCTACAGATCAATTCCCAAAAGACAATTTCAGACAATCAGACTCAACACCTGGACCCTATGACTTTTTTGTTACTTGAGTTTAATTATTATTCATAACATTGGTACTTGGTCACTTTTTTGTTTTAAGGGGCTGCACACATTTTGGGGGACTTTGTGTGTCTAATATTTTGTTAGAGAAATTTGCTCATTTTAGATAAGAAGTGATGAAATTTTGGAGCGCCAATACAATTTAGAAAAAATACAAATTCCAGCTAAATATGTTTTTAAAAATAAGTAAATTTGAATGCAGAATTTGCATCAAAAACTCATTGGGGGGTTGGTGGACAACAGGGAGGGACATCAAAAATTCAAGAGCTCAATGGGTGCTATTTTCATATATAAAAACTCTCAGAGTTGCATTTTGGTTCCCAATTCTTAGAATAATTTTCATCCTGGGCACTAAATAGAATTAATACAATTTTTGTTGTAACAAGATTTCACTAATATTCCGTAATATTTGTTTTCTTCTTTCAGTCTTGTCTCAATGCCAAGAAGACTTAGCACCAATATGAAACTTCCTGTGCTCTTGTAATCAAAACAAGAACCCACATGAGGTGTTTTCTACAGGCAGCTGCTATGGAAGCTCCAGAACCAGTAGAACAGTAGACCAATGTATTGAATTGTCTTTGAAAATGCAAAAGGTCTGGGCATGTATTGTGATTAGAGGACCCAGTATTGAAGAAAACTTATAATTGACCAGCAATACTAGTATTTGAACCAATGAGGCTTACATTAAAAGCCTATACATGAAGAAAGATTGCATAAAATAACCTTGATGCATTTAAAAGTTCAAACCTTTGACTTTTTCTGCTTGCTTAGAAATGGAACTGGTGATATGTCCTATATGCATATATGGGGATATGTAGCATTGGTGATCTCAATGGACTTTATGTGGTATTTATAGGTATTAGCCACTATCACTTATGTGAACTTCAACTTTCAGTGACTTATACTGATTTTATTGCATATTTAGAAAGTACTCCCAAATACTAAGCTATATTGATGTTGCATTATTTGTGCTTGAATTTTTCTGGAAAAAGTATACTTTTGGTCCCATCAAAAACTATATCCTAACCCTAAACCATAATCCTAAAACTAACCCTACACCCTAACCATAACCATAAATTAAACCTAACACTAACCCTGATACCCTGGTCACATAAGCTTGCGGCAAGGTTACGATGTGTTTACGGCGTCATACAGGTAGATTTCAGCAGACACCGATCCGACACCGGCCGATGTCCGTAGAGCCGTAAAGACGCCGTAGCATGCTGCAAGAATTTAATTCTGAGTTAAAACTTTGCGGCGTGTATATATGATGTCTTCAGTTATGGTCTAATAACCACCGGAGTCCGACCGGGCATCGCAAGAACTCGCAAGCATTCACCGATGTCAAACCGATGACATATCGGTGTTGCGGCTTTGCAGACTCTGGTCGGCGACCGCTGGTTATGTGACCAGGGTGTCAACCCTAACCCCAAAGTTCTGGATGGGACCTAAAGTACACTTGGTCCGATTTTTTTTTTTGAAGTTTTTACAAGTTTTAATACCTAAGTGGACTCATTACTTATCTAGGCCTACCTTTAAAGGCTGGCGTCAATCCATCCGTTTCATAGTTCATGTAATTTGCTGTGTTACTAATCAGCATTTATAATTAAAATTCATAACCATGATAACTAATACATGTAAGCACACCTCTTAATTTAGCAGATTTACATGCTAAACATGATTGTGACAAACATGACAGTAATTAGAAAATGGTACATTTTCTCAAAAATGCAAGCACATTTTAAAGAATGGTTTGGGATACACTAACCAGTCCAAGGATTCTTGCTAAGTAAAAAACTTGTATTTTGATAGAGATGACCTTGAAGATGAAAAGTGAATTGCCCCATTAATTATAGTTGCTGAATTACAATGTACAACAAATGTTTTCAAAAAATGATGGCTTGATGCCAGCATTATGAGATATATTATGAGATAATCAAGATATGAGTCTGGATCAGAGTTGTCACCAGGCAACTTTTAGTGTCGGGTAAAATTTGTGTGAAATAGTAAGAAAATAGAAATTTTGATAATGATTATTAAGTTTTTTATTGATTCTTCAATGATTTTGTAACTTTTGAGCCTTAACTGCCAGGTATTTTGACTCAAAATCAATCTGAGAGCTGGGTGAAAATTAAGAGTGCCGGGTGTTCCCGCCCGCCAGCACCCAGTGTAGTGACAACCCTGGTCTGGATGTCAGAATTTTTGGAACCAAATACCCAATACAGATGATTGGAATTGGGCATAATGTTATAGAGGGGAGATACCGGACTCGTACAATGGCCCATGCAATGGCGTCGTCAGCCATGGAGCTCAAATTGGGGGTATTCTGGTCCACTTGAGATGAGCTGAATGGCCCGAATCTTGACCGACCACAAGCAGGCACTATATTTGTTTGTGCTTCTTTCAGATCTAATTCTGGACCTAACCAAAGATGCGCCATTTACGGGTGCCATGCCTTGTCGTGCTACAATTGTGATGCAACTTCGGGACAAACCCGAATACCCAAAATTTTGTCTCCATGCTAGAAAAAAAATGGCACAACATTTTGTCTCCATGCTAGATGCTAGAAAAAAATGGCAGAGAGTCTGATATCTTCCCTCTAGATCTATGGTATTGGGTCATCATTTGCCCAATGATTTGATGATTTTGAAGAGTTAAAAAATACAATATTTTACAATTGACATGAGAAGCCCTTTTATAACATTTTATTGCTTGAAATATTTCACATACACATTTAGATGAGGAAGCATTCCTCACTTTGATTTTCACTTATCATGCTTTAGTGAATACAGGATTAGGAAGAACACAGACAAAAGAGGCTTGGTCGAATAGTAGAAATGACAAAATCAGCATACTCAGCCGAGCATAAGAAGGTACACTTTCAAATTTTTAAAGGTTGCTCACAACTAGCTGCAATTTTGAGCAAGTCCTGATCGAGCTTGGGCCAACTGACACCAGCTTACCCACAACTCAGAAATATTCTTTCGAAAGACAACTGCAATTGCATGGAGAGTTTTGAGTGAGCTATGAAATTTTGAAAGAGTACCAGTATGCTAAAACTGATAAGAGCATCTACCATTGCTTGGTTGAGTTTTCTAGTTTTACCATTTTACTTCTCATCATAGTTTCTTTTGCCTACCCCTTTGAAATTGTGACTTAAAGCAAATGATCTTACCCAAAATTCTGGTGGGCTCTCTGAATATTTAAAAAATCTATATTAGGCAAAAACAAAAAACAAGTTTGTTTCCCGTACGCCGCACATTTCGTTTTGGCGTCATTATTTGCGCATTTCTTTTTTTTTTTTGATATTTAAGAAAACGAAAATCAAAATAGCCCCAATTTGATAAAAAAAAAACGGGGAAAATTGCAAAATTTTTACTAAAGAAGTGTTTTCTTTTCAACAAAAACTTGAAACCGGACAGGTTTCTTACTGAAAAAATCATCACCCTTGTGGATTTTCAATCAAAATTTGCCTTGGCACCTCTTGAACAATAGAAAAATAAAAAAGAAAAGAAAAATAAAATAAAAAATTGCATATCGCAGTTAGGTTTTTTGACCACCGACATTTGCCTTATCATTACAAATCAGGCAAGAACTTTTCTATTTGTAAGCTGAGCATTAATTTCCATGTTGCAAATTCATTCATATACCGTTAATGATCCAAGATAACTTTGGCCAGGTTTTGCTCACAGCGTTTGCTTTTTAGAAACACCGAGGCTAGTATGTTGCAGTTGGATGCTTAGTAGAACAAGTCCTCATATCAGCTGAGTTACATTGGGCTTGTTAGAGAACTCATGGAATTTTGGGAGAGCTCTTTTGCTTCAGTCAGCTTTTGTGTAGGATATATCACACAAATGTATGCTTAGGTCAGCATAATTTGACAAATTTGGGTACAAACACCCTCAGCCCCCTTTCCCTCCCCCCAAATGATACCATGTTTCAAATATATCTCTAAATCAGATTAAAAGCCAGATTCCTTTTATCCGTTTGCAGCACGATTGCGGTGCATTTTGCACTGTAAGCGTACTGGTAGTGGTATTTAAAGCACACGATTGAATGGAGATGAATGGTATCAAGTTGAAAGCTTAGATTCAATTTTCTCTAATTGAAAAGTTTCCGCATGACCAAAACGGATGAATCGATCCAGGGATTGATTCAAGTAAACGCATGGTTTCCGGATTGCCGCACCGCAGACGGACCGGATTAAAGGAATCACTATCGCTATTATTATATCGATTCAAAACACACCACATCGGAAACGCATGTGGAATCGCATTGAAACGGACGGTCAAAATTGAATCTCAGCTATAACCTGATCCTATTCAATCATATGCTTTAAATTATACAACTACCAGTACCCTTACAGTGCAAAACGCATCACAACCGCACCGCAAACGGATAAAAGGAATCCGACCTTTAGAGTGATGACAAATTTGAGAATCTAATGATCGTTCCTGTACATGATGCATATTCCCCATCATTCTTTATCAGATTCAGTTTTGCTACTCAACTATTCACGATAAGCCCAAATTTTGCTCTTAAATTGTCAGGAAAAATATGGCATTAATGACAGTAAGTTTTAAGGAAGCACATTTTTCATCATAGCTTATTTGCCAATATTAAGCACCATTATTATTTGCCAAATGCGAGACATTTTTTTAAAATTTCAATTTAATTTGTTTGGCTCAACAATAGTAGTTGACAGGATGAAATTGGTGTCAGAATAATGGCAAGATCTGCCAGTTCTGGGTGGTCAATTGCATGCTGAGTTTTGAAGTTGCTAAGTTGTGTCAAGATTCAACACAAATTGTTTTGCTTAAGAGACTCCAAAGACTTCCATTTAAGATTATCCGGAGCTCAATTGAGCCACTTTGCTTGCGTAATCAAGTACCTTTCTTTTTATCTTTCGTACCAAGGACCACATGGGTACCTTGTACTTTTATTTTCTTATTTAGAATACCTAAATTTCTTGATGGTATGCTGTTTTTTACACTTGATTCTGGATGCACCTCTCAAAAGTGTCTTTTTATAGAGCTCTTCAAATTTTGCATGGAAATCCCCGAGTCTCAATACTGATATTTGTAAATATCGATTTAATTGTCTGTAGTGAAAGTCAAGTCATTTGAGTTACAGTAAACACCTGATATGGAATAAATCTAATTTTATTGTTGAGTTGAATTTGTCAATACTGTTTAATGTGAAGGGTACACAAAATGTTTTGTGAAAGGAAATTTAAAATACACGCATGTTGTTTTAGGAACAGTGTCTGTTAACTGATGGGATTGGCTACCATTGTCACATGACGTTCTTTTAGGTTTTTAAATAGCTTTCCAAGTATAATTTGATTTAAACGTCTGATAATAATACACTTCAATAAAGTCCCTTGTGATTGCATGTCAGACAGTCAGATTGAAACTTATTGTACAGTTAACTTGTATTTTTTCCATTAAAAATTGTCCATTAAAAAAAAAATCCTTTACTGTGTTTCTTTCTTATTGTAAAGCGCTCTGTTCTTTGTAGGGAACCACATAAGAACTTGGTAATAATAGAAAATACAAGATGCTGTCATTTATAGGAAAAAATCCACTATGATCAAATCAAGTCAGAAGTCCTACAGTAATTGTATATGTGTTGAAAACTCTTGTTCTGCTCACATTGTATTACCTTCCAATTCCCGACGTTGGACCATTTTGTTTTAGTACAGTGTAAGATTGAGCACTTTTCAGCTTATCAAGTGCAATACATCCAGCTACAAACCTCAACACACATTGCTCATTTCAGCCGCAGTCTGCACAGTCTGATGGAACATAGCTTTCTGCAGTGAGGGTCTTAATGCAAAGAAGTTTTTAAAATGTATCCCACATTCACTCCTATTTGGTGGTACGTTATCAATAATTTAGTTGTTATCTGCCCAGTAGATTTGTGAAGCTTGCTTGCTGTTGATCTTGCATCAAAGGGCGTAGAATCTCATGCAAAAGAGAAATATGATTGATGTATACTACAGATTTTAAAATTAAATGCAAGTTGACAATTGGTTTCTGTGATGATACCTCATTCAATTCAGATTGACTAGGGGTTGAAAGTCCCAGCTTCCTAATTTATAATTCCATAGCTCCATCCTACTTAAGCACCATC
Organism: Ophiothrix spiculata; assembly: GCA_000969725.1. Taxonomy (NCBI): domain Eukaryota; kingdom Metazoa; phylum Echinodermata; class Ophiuroidea; order Amphilepidida; family Ophiotrichidae; genus Ophiothrix; species Ophiothrix spiculata. The sequence goes on from JXSR01S048535.1 coordinate 48,125, forward strand.
CCAGGTTCTTGCCGCAGTGCAGGATTACTGTGAAGCAAGTGGTGCAGGTACAATAGCAGCCTGTCCTGTGAAAATAAAACAAAAATACCACTGCTAGTAAAATATTTGTACAAGAGTAAAATTATTATATACATTCACAATAGTAAATACTGTAAAATAATAAAAATAGTTTATAATACTCCATTTCTCTAAATTATCTTTCAAAAATTAATAAAATGAGTGAAGTTAGGAAACTTATTTTGGAATTTACATAATATTTCAAACACAAAAAAGATAGCTTTGGATTCCAAAAACTTTTTCAAATCGAGTAACAATAAAATCGCTATCTTCTTTGCTTGTAATAATCCCGGGTAATAATATTAAGCAAGTCTATCTACACAAGAATCTGGTAATTTCACATTCACAGGGGAAATAAATGATTGTTTCAGGAATTTTTTAACAAAAACAACAATTAGGGAAGTCTGTACGCTTGATCCTAATATCAGAGAGTTAAATTAAAAAAAAAAAAAAAAAAAAAGGAAACAACTATAACTCGCTATAATAGTCTAATTCAAGAGTTCTCCGCAAAATCAAAAGACCCCCAAAAATATGAGTAAACAAGTTTTGTGTTGTCAGTTATCACAAAGAAATGTTTTCAATATTAGTGAATAGTGCCCAGGTCAAAATTCCAGTTGATCCCAGTTGAACTGGTTTGAACTGGTTTCTCTCTGAAACCAACTGGTTTTCCAACTGGCCGTAGAATTTCCGTCACGGAAAATGGAACACTTCCAACTGGGATGATGAAAAACCAGTTGAAACCAGTTCAACTGGTTTTCCAACTGTGAATCTTTGTTAAAAGTTCAACTGGGATCTTAGAGCAAACCAGTTGAACTGGTTTCAACTGGAAATTCTTTTCACTATTTTAACTATGTTTGTTCTATTTGAACTTCAACTGATGTCTCAAGCTTCGTTTACTGGGATTTCTTAATGCTTCACAACTGTGTTTTATTGTCAGGTTTCTTTCACATTATGAGTATAATGCATCTTGTATATACAGACTTGACATTAAATATGGAATATATTTTTTATGTTGGTTTCCATCTTGAATAACCCACCATATCTCTGCATTTACCAATTCTGGAGACTTGTGCTTTTTCATGTTTGTAACTACACTTATAAACTTCAAACCAAGGGTACTCTCAAGCTCACTGAAGTGACATAGAGACAATGGGAAACTTAAAGGTACAAATATCTCGGAAAAGTAGGTCCAAAGCCGTGCACTGCAATATTAAACAAAGGAAAATGAATTTGCCACATTTTCTTTGATACGTTGCCTAGAGGTGTGAAACTCTACAGATCTGATAAACACAATGTTAGTGATACTTTCTGATCAATAGATATTTCCTCTGTTCTCACTGAGAAGCGTACAACGCCATGACACTCAATAGCATGCTTTCCATTTGTTATTGGAGAGTTTTTTTCGGGTATCTGAGCCAAAGCACCAAAAACAGCCCCACAGCACTCCTTCACCTCGGAAGATCAATATAACATGCTGTTAATCCAACGTTTTTCTTAACCCAAATGTTCTCATAAGGATTAATATCTGAAGATCTTGCCAGACAAGGAAAGAACTTAATACCCTGATCTTCCAGGAAAGTCCGGATAGTACGAGCAAGACGGAGACGAAAGTTGTCATAGTGGAGCAAAAAATCGTTTCCGAAGAAGCCTCTAGCCAATGACATTATCACCGGTTCTAGAATGCATCTTTACTGTGGCTGATGGAAGCCGCCTTCCAAGGTGATCAGGACCAATTTAACACCTGCAAGTTAAGCATCCAGAAGACATTGTTACCTTCTTCTGAATACATTGTTGATAGCATGCACGCTTCAGTATAACCCTTCTCTGTACATCTGCGGCCCTGATACGTCCATATTGGCAGTATATTTCAAATTTAGTCTAAGCTCTGAAGACAACGTTATCTCATTGATGGGGCTTAAAATGGAAATTGATCTGTAGCTCAGTCAAAGCGTCGCTGGGAAAGATGTTTAGTCAAGATATTTTCTCGAGGGGTTTCCTAGCATGATCGCCACTTTGAATTAAGTGAGAGTTTACTAATGTTCTTGATACGAGCTTGTTTTATGGAAGATCATGGTGTTGGACACTTGTCCTGTTTGTTAAGATCTTCAGATATGAAATCTATTAAGGACTTCTCTGCTGAAGTAAAACATCCATGAACAACAAGTTACATCAAACTACCATGTACATGAGTAACTTTAGGTTGTGCTTGATACTTGGGCTGATACACCTGTCCGAACTCTCCAATCACTATTGGAATGTCCGCATGGATAGTCTATGTGCCGCACGCTTTTTATGTATGACATAGCAAACAGTGTTTGTTCATAATTTGTAACCAACAATATGTAAAATAACCTTGTAAAATCTTAAGCGTCCAGGTAAAATATTAAAGAAACTACGGCAAATTTAATTTACGTAATCCGTATTATGGTGCACGAGTTTGGACCCACATTTTAGAGGTTTTTGTGCTACCAAGTTCCCAATTTTCTCTATGTCACCTAGGTATAAACAAAAAGGGTCTTAGTTCAAAGTTTACATGTATATCTACAAATATGAAGAAATACATATTCCTGGAGTTTTCATGTACCGAGATATTGCGGATTATTCAAGATGGAAACCAACATAAAAAATATATTCCATATTTAATGTCAAGCCTGTATATCACCTTATAGTTGACTATATAAATTTTGTGGTGTTAAATTTGATAAATTTGATATAATCATTTCTAAATGATTTCTAAATGTTTAAGATTATTGTATTTGATGTGCAAAGCTTTACATGAAGGAGTTAATTATTTTTGTCAGTTGAATGACTATTCTAGCACTTGAAATGGTAAGAGTTCCATATTGTGTAACATGTAGCCCAGTTTCAAACTCACTATAACTGGTATTACATAAAACCAGTTCAAATAGGATCATTTAATACCAGTTTAAGTGATAACAAGACAAGTAAAACCAGTTCAATTGGTATCAAATGAAACCAGTTAAACTGGAATCACTGAAAACCAAGTTCAATTGGAATCGTACGGAACCAGTTGAACTGGTATCAAAGAAAACCAACCAGTTCTACTGGAATTGCTGGAAATGATACCAGTTGAACTGGTATCACGAAATGAGACCAGTTGAACTGGTTTTATTTTTTGATACCAGTTCAACAGTTGAACCCAGTTACCAGTTGAACTGGAGTCAACTGGAACGTTCCATTTTCCTTGACGGAATTTCATCGCCCAGTTGTAAACACAGTTGAACTGGTATCGAATGAAACCAGTTGATACCAGTTCAACTGGGATCAACTGGGATTTCATAACTACAACAAATTCCAGTTGGACCTAGTTGAAACCTAGTTCAATCCAGTTGATACACCAACTGGTATTCAGAAATGTCAAGACCTAGTTGAAACCTAGTTCAATCCAGTTGATACACCAACTGGTATTCAGAAATGTCAATTTGGAACAACTGGGATTTCATAACTACAACAAATACCAGTTGGACATAGTTGAAACCTAGTTCAATCCAGTTGAACATAGTTAAGCACAGTTCAACACAGTTGATATTTCCAACTGGTTTCAACTGGAATTTTGACCTGGGTGATATGATTGTGTCATCATGATGGAAAATGATATAAAAACTGAGCATGCAAAGAACGTACATGAGTAATTATTATCTTGCAATTAAGTTACTGTTTGTATTTAAAAGTTGTCTTGAGAGAAAATTGTAATTGAGCTAAAATATTTGTAGATATACTTTTCGACCATTACCTTTGTCAATATGTAAATTAATGTGTTTTATTATTATGCCAAAGAATTCACTTTATTGTGTCATTGTCGACGTCATCCTATTCAATAAAGTGTTGATTATTTTTTTACGAATCCACTGTTATCTGTACGAATCAACGGATAGCAGTAGATTCGTAAAAAATAATCTACACTTTGTTGAATAGGATGACGTCACAACAATGGTTTAAAGCATAGAGAATGTATGATTATAATACCCATTGCAATGGAATTGACATTAAAAGTATAGGACCACGACCAAATGTTGTAAATTACCATTGGGCGCTTTGAGTGCTATAAATCAACCAGAGAACAACAATCTATATATTGGGTATATAAAACGAATATTGACTGCTTTTAGTTTGTGGTATGGTTAAAACTATTTCTCCTCTGTGATTTTAAAACCATGAATGTGTTCTAAGCTTCGCTTTGGGCATATTCATGGTTTGAGATCGCCTCGGGAAAATAATCTAAACCATGCCCCT